>KV428072.1:0-126461 GCA_001632355.1 Sistotremastrum suecicum HHB10207 ss-3 | reverse complement strand
CAAGTGACCATTTATGGCCATGTATTCATCAAATATGGTACAATATAGTGTTCCTATGTGTTAATAGACACTATATGACCCCTAATAGGCCTCAAAAACAATATATAATTGATTAAAATAATGTTTTACACCAGTTATGACCTCAGTTGCTGGCCATGACTGGTCAAGCAACTGGTCTTTTTATGACTGGTTGCCGGCCCCTGCAACCAGTTGCAGTTGCCAGTCATGCAAAATTTTGACAGGCAACTGGACCGGCAGTTATCAGTCATGGGCAAAAATGGAAAAAGTCCAGTCGCAACCGGACTTTCAAACTCTATGCATTACCCCAACCTCCGCATTTTGCACCTCATGCGATGTTCCATTCTCCAGTTCCTCCCGGTGATACCGCTTATGCGGCAACACCTGCGTATCCCCCAACACCCTTTTCCGCACAGGGAGTACCCCTTGGTATCAATCTCCCCCCTCCTCCTCCGCCAATCTTCGCGTCGGCTCAAGAAGCTCGTAAAAGGGGGATCCAATTTTGGACCAAGCGAGAGTGGCTCAATCACAGACGTGAAAAGAAGGGAGCCGACGATCGAGAGCGCAAACAAGGTCCGGGTGCACTGTCGCGAGGAGAGAATAATCTCAATCATTATATCGAAGAGCTGGATGGGGGGCCGGTTGACGGCACCAGGGTGGGAGAAATGAAGTTGTATGCACGCAGCCTCTGGTGGTCGTGGGGGATACGCGCAGAAGTTCCATCCCAATTCCGGAAGAATGCGGACATCAAATTCATGGAGTACTATGATTATAGTATGGCCGATAAATTCGTGGAATTGCGGGCTTGTGAAGGCTATTGGAAGGGGGTCGAACTCGGTGCGTCTATCTATTCCAAGTGGTACAATGAGACCGGAAAGGCGCTTGTGCAAGAGCGTCGTGCACAGGAAAAGGGTCCAAAGCGTGGAGCAGATGAAGTGTTTGACATCCGAAAATTAGGGGCGAAAAAGCAACGGAGAGAGAGAGAGAGAGAATCTTAGTATTTAACGTGCGAGCAGGCTGCCCTTTAGGGCGCCAAGGTACACGGCTACTACCTACTACATTTCGGATAGCAACAGGGTCGAAAGAGATAAAGGCTTTTTGGGAGAAGGTTAAAAAATCAGGTTGGGGCTTGGGGGACGGAGTGAAATCTGTGAAGTGGAGGGGGGCAGGGATTGAAATGCCTATACGGGATAAAGAAAATATTTGGTACACGGTTTTGACACCATGCGCGGGCTTCGAGACCCTAGAGTGTTCATCGTCAAATCGAGGATTGCATCGTCCCTAATCGTAGTTAGCCATCAGATCGCCGATCTGCACGTGCGTATAGACCATGACGCTAGGAGGTTGACAAAGTCTCCCCTGATCAGAGTAATGCAGCATGACCTGCGCGGGCATTGCGACTCGAATCCCGGTTTAGTCCACCAACCAACGGGTGGCCCGAGGTATCTCCCAGCCAGCCGATCCTCTGATGCAGATGGTGATGATTGTATAGTCGGTGAGAGTCGATGAAAGGAGGGGTCACGACAACAAGGTTGTCAGCTCTCGACAACTATCGGAGTAGACTGTCGGATCTCGGCTGGAGTGGGTGGGGGTGCGGGGTCGTACAGGAACTGGTGAGGGTAGAGGGCGGAGAGTTGACCAGAATGCATCCGTTTTTCACAACGAACCATGAAAACGACAGACGGATAGCTTTCTTGAAGGACGAATGTGAGACGTCGACGAAAAGTCAATGGATGCAAGGCCAGGTGGTGGATGTGTGGGGTGAAGTTCGGTGACTCTTGAATCGTCCCAGAGATTGGCGAGATCTCTGAGGGTTAAGAGCCGGGTCTAATAGGATGCGACGGGGGGCTCTCGACTTTACATCTGAAAGAGCGAAGATGGATGAGCTTTGTCGTCCTGTGCGTTGTCCAGATGTCTCTGTCCCTCCAACGAGACCGTGGGAAAACCACGGCTACATGGTGGTTCGGAACAAGAGGCCCCGAAAAAAAGCAACGGACTCGCAAAACAGCCGCGGTGCGTCAGGTAGCCACATCCTCGCAAGTTGCGTGCGCTAACAACTCCATTTTTCAACAGCCTTCTAGAGGACGCGCTCATTCTGTGGGATCGTCCGACGATCAAGCCAATACCCCAGTCTCAGAGCAGTCTTTCGCAACTCCGCCCGCTCTAACCCCTCCGATTATCCCAACCCCTCCTACTATCGGTGCACCTCCCGTCATCTCAACCTCTTCTTCAGTCATCTCAGCGCCTCCAATCGCCGTTCCGGTTCTTCCCATCCAACCTGCGGCCATTTCAACCTCTACAGCCTCGCCGCCAATCGTGTTGACGGCTCCGGTAGCGACTTCTGTCTCAGCAGCTGCACCTACTGCACCTATTTTGCCGGCGCTCTCACAAACATCTGCGCATGTCTTCGCCAATAGCACTGCTCAAGATACACTATCTCTTCCCCTTCCTTCGATGTCTATCAATTCATCTCGTCCTGACCTTTTGCCTTCTCCCCAAGCGGACATCAGCGAGCCGCCCACACCCTCTTCCGATGTAAGTATGCAAAGAAGCGAGTCTAACGAGCCTGCTGCCGAGAAAGCGTCATCTTCTGAAGAAGGGGCTGGCAAACAATTCTTGTAAGTTTATCACTACCATGATCACACTTTACTGACAACCAACTTTAATACAGGAAGGATGTCGGACCACTGTCAAGTTCACCTCCTACTTCGCCACCTGCAGCTGCCGCTGGTTCGAGTCACGAAGACGTCCGACCTCTTCCTTCCCCGGTAGCCATCCCCGTTGATGCGGCCACTTCCACTGCCAAAGCTTCTGGTCGAAAGGGAGCGAACAAAGAAGAAAACTGGGTCAGTAATGGGACAACTGGTCCTAAGTAAGTTCTTCTTACATTCTCAGCGCAACACAGGCTAAGACACCCATATCTATATAGAAATCTCTGCGGTGTGCATCGTGCAGCGGAAATGGAAGCTCAGGGTAAACAAATGTCCAAGAAGGAGTTTAATGCTTATTGGGCGGGCCTATCACCGGAAGAAAAGAATGCAAGTATCCCGCGATCCCTCTCAATTTCAGCGTGCTCATTTTCATTTCAGGTTTGGTCGAAAGCATCTAATGACGCAAAGAAGTTGGCGAAAAAGTAGAGAGCGCGGGGAATTTTTTGGTGCAGCTGCAGCGTCACGTGTCGATTCACTTCGTAGCCTATGGTTTTGTCTGGACTCGTTTGGTTTAGATCTGTTTCATGTTGATTTCCAGGGTATTAGCGAAATGTTACTAAACAGTTTCAAATCCGTGAAAACAGTGCTCCAATGACCCACATAACTCAGGCAATCAATCCGAAGTCAGCAGAAACTGTGTGAAAGTTGGCTGAAAGTTTACAAAACTCTACGAAACCATAGGAATCCAGTTCGTTGAGAGTAGCTAGAGTACAAGCTACCGGGTTTAAAAGTTTTGAAACCATATCAATCCAATTTTGGCATGTTTTCTAGGATTCATGCTCGATTTCATTCAATTTTGGATTGCCAGGGATTAGTACAATTGAAAACTTCAGCCATCTATTTCAAACCGTGCGAAACGCAGAACAGGCTGCCTCAAACTTTTCTCAAACTTTGTGAAACAACGCAGTTCATTTTGGGTTTCAAAGCTGTTAGTTACATGTATTGATAGGCGCTGGGTCGTTGCCTTCGGGATTGATCGGACGTGTCGGATTCAAGCTTTCCTCGACTACGATTCTACTACTCGATATACAGAATTAATTTCGAAACGCAATTCTTCCGCCCTTTTTTCGAAAGTCGGGTCTTCTGCAATGACAACCTTGTCCACCAATGCCTCCAGTTCACTTCTAGTGACACGCCATCCGAAGCGATTGGGCAGTATTAGGACGCGGAGCTTGCGACGTTCCGCCTTCCAACGCAGCCAATCCATCATCTCTCGAGGGGCACCCAATACGGCACAGATATCCAGGCTTTCCAGCCGTGGTAAGAGTGTGTCGTCACTGCGAATGAGCGTGAAAACCTCTCGTAAATTCCTCATTTCTCTCCACTGTGTCCAGATAAGTCGAGTGACCGAGGAAGAATGCCTGCGAAGGAACGTGCTCCAGGCCCGCGCAGTACACAAAGAGGCAATGTCCACATGTAGTGTGGTGAGATCGCTCGTTTGCCATTGCATCTCGACTAGGGATAAAATCGAGTTCCACCAGAGGTGCCCAACAATCGCGCTAAAACATATTTCGGCGGTTCTTCGTGAATGTCTTGAAGAAATGATAAAAGACGGAGCGCTATAGGGCCGATGATATTGGAGTTTTAAAGAGGTTGGGTCTCGTATGAAAGAACTTGAAGCGTTTGGAAGCTCAAGTGAAGAGGGGACATCTTGCCCAAAATCGTATTCCAAGGTAAGGCAGATGTTCCGTAGCGATGGGAATTGAATTTTACTGAAGACAATGTCGGCGTCATTCTTGGGGATTGCTCCTAGAACCAGAGATTGAAGATGGGGATGAATGAAGTCGGGCAGCGACTCTGTATCCTGATTTGCTCTCGTCTCAGCTTGTAACACTTGACGTAGCTCCAGTATTCGCAGAGAAGGAATATGGCGAAAGATATTGAAGAACTCGGAGAGTTCTAATGCTACCTCGGCGATATAAAGCTCGTTGAGGCTTTCGTACATAAGCTCAGAGATAGGGTGTCTGATTCGGAATAATTTGAGCGCTTTCAAACTCGTGCTCATCTTATTCGGGATATTGGATTCCATTGGATGCCATGAGAAATGCTGCACGGCGCAATTTTGAAGGACTGGAAGATCGAGCGGGACAACGTGATCGGCTATGAATTTAGCCAAGCCATCCGTTGACGATTCGATGGGCCATACAATGTCAAGATCGGAGATCTTGAGAGAATGTTGAGATAAGTAGGACGAGAACTTGCGGGTGTCCATTTCGATTGACTCCCGATCGCGAAAATTCAGCAAGAACTGAAGAGGAGAATTTCCGCAGTGTAGCAGGAAGTTATCAATTGTTCTCGCTCGCCAGCGAAGGTCGATGTAGGACCACAGGAAAGTAGTTCGAAGTCCCAGACTCCTCCAGCGTGAACAACTGTGTCATAAAAGTTCAAACGTCAGCTGTGCGACGAGGAATGGAGGAAAGAATCGACTTACGTCTGGATAAGGGTAGTCCAAGGCGAAACTGGCCTGCTAATCCGCGGATAATATCCCGTCTCTTGGATACAGTGGAGCATGATCTCAATTACCAGCTCATCTGGTAGTCTCCTGATGACCGGATTGGCTTTTTTCTCTTGTTCGATCAACGCTTGAATATGTCGTAGCCTTTCTTCAAGAGTGATGAGGGCAGAGGGGTCTACTGTTTAGTGCGGCATCAGTAATCTAGTCCACTAAAGTATCATGGTGCGTTCGGTATCTGACCGTCTGAAGCGTCAACCAGATGGCTGTCTGCCCCCCAACATCTCTTGAATACTCCTCAAACTGCCTCTGAAGTTCCTTCGCTGTTGCCAACATCGAACGTCTGGCCATGATCCTGTTGATAGCTAGGTCAAGTGAAGACGTTTTCAGGTATTGAAGCCGTTGGTCTCTGGGACCAGACGGTAGAGAAGAAGAAGGTTCGAAACCTCCGATAAGCTCGAACACCCCGGATGACAGCAACTTGAAGCACTGGGCTGTTGCTCCTAGCTTATAGGCACCATCTTCCTACAAGGCCATACTACAAGGGACAATGATCTACAGCTCAATTGGACAGAAGAGCGACTGAGGCTCCAGACTGTTTCGACGGTTCCAGCTTTTGAGCGAGTCTCCAACCTTGACCAGTGTCTGTGCGGCATCCTGGATACGAACTTCTTAGGAAATGGTGGAAGTCACTGCAGGCCACTTCAGGTGAGTGATTGATGCATCATCGTCAGAAAGCCTCAATGAAACGCTTTCATTCTATATATTATAGTCACTGCCTGACAACAAAGCAGCGGCCTACGAGTCGCCATATCTCAACGTCACCGCTAGACGACCCTCATCGATCTGTTCTCACTTTTGAAGGACTGCTACAACCTTCTGGTATGCCTTCTATGCACGCCTGGGCTCCACGCATCATATGAAGAACGAGAGATACGGGCTGAGCAGAAGCCACGAGGGGTTGGCATTGCGGCAATGAGGCCTTTCCCCAGCTCCCTCCTGCAAGGCCGCTGCCATGATCAGTTCGACGTGGGTGGTATGGCAGCGTACTATACTACAAATGCTGCAGACGGGCGCTCTGTAAGAGCTCTCCATTTGAGAGTAGGCCACTCCATCTACATCCCTCAGTCGACCGTGCCCCCGCAAGGAGCTGCAGAGTACTGTAAGAAGTACCGTTTCAGCGTCGAATCTTTGCTCATACGAACGATCAGTGAAAGAATCTCGAGAGCAATCAAAAATGGGGACCAATCTTCTGATAGTACCGATGAACGGGAATACGAAAAGAGATTCTGTCTTGTCGACAGCATCTTTCGACACGGCGGAACTTCGTGATCAAATCTCTCGCTTTCCATCTCCTCCTTCGGTGAGCCATACCCACGAAGAACTCCCGAGGAGTGACTGGGAATCCCACCCCAAATCTTCCCATCGACGCACTCTACAACGACGCCATTCAGAGCGAACCAGTCTAGAAGGCCATTGGGAGGACCCAGGGTTCGACAAAGGGTGGTGGGCTACTGGGAGAAGATCTTTCTATCATGATGGCAAAATGAGGACTGGGTCGGATAAGGTGTTACCGCGACGGCCCAGGTTCGTTCATTATTATTTCATCTCCACGATAGAGTGACTTACTTTGAAGCTAGTGAAGCCTCTATACCCTCAATCATATCTCGTCCCATGCCCTTGCAGCCCAACAAGGGTCCGTTATCGAGACTCGATCGTGAGCTAGGGTTACGGTCCAGGAGCAGCACCACGCTGGCTTCTGTTCATATGGCGGAGCCTGTTCGCCCTCGTAGTGTTGCGCCGCCGCTGCAATCGTCTTCGACCTACTCTCTGGTAACTCCCGAGAAGTCCATGCTTCATCCGTCCAAGTCCACCACGAGCGTCAAAGGTCGTGTCCGAATTTCGTCCAACCTCACCTCAGCTTCTCTCCCGAATGGATCAAAATACGATCGTGCTCCACACACAAGAGCAGCCACTGTTCCTGGCCCGAGCACCTCTCATGCTTCACGAACTACACGAAGGAATACGGTGGATCAGCGTGACGTCAGCCATGTCTCCAACACTGCATCTCGAAGCCCATATTCGCTCCCGAAGAATAAGAGTCGATTGAGTCTGAGGTTATCACGACGCTTCGCTGGTTCTTCTATATCTTTGGCGCCCCCAGATGGTCAGAGAGGTCAGTCACGATTCAATATCCCGTGATATACGGCTAAGGTTGCTTTTGAAGATTTCGACGATTCTTCGGACATGCAAGATCATGGAAGGAGTATCTTCCGCAGGATATCCAAGGTATTTGGATACACATCTTTAGCTCTGAACCTTCACTAAGTTTCGACGTCCCTTCAATAGGCATCAATATCTGTACATAAATCACGATCGGACTTGAATCTGCCCGCCACATCCTACGAAAAGAAGCTCCCTGCTGAGCCCCCAAAAGAAAATATTTTTCAAAAGATCATCGGCATCTTCACTCGAAACGTGGGCTCTCGTCGAAAAGGAACATGAGGTTGTGCTCAGGTCATGGTGTTGTCGATCGCATCGCATTCATTGTATAAAGGATAGCGAGGCATCGGCCCTTTGGCTTTGATGGTCTTGCGCTACGTATACCGCCGCAGCTCTGAACGGGTGCCCTAGTCCCTACGCATCCACGTTTGTGATGCATGCTGCACCTCATAACTCTGACTTCCTATATAAGGTTATTAATATGTTGAAGCGCATTTTTTCATCCAGACAGATGCGGGGAGCATATGAACCTCCGACTATTCATTGCATCGACACGTGGGGACGATGCTAGAAGCTTGCACATGATCAGCGTTAAACGTGCTTGGGTATCACGTCGCGATGATGTGCTCACTCCAGATCACGACAAGTACGGTGCTTTGTGCAAGGCCGAGGGGTCTCACATACTTGAACGATGACATAGTGTAATATATTTATTCCGTGCAGATATTCCTTTTGTATAATATGTTTATGGAGTGTCCTCCTCAGTCCCAACCCCTTGATCACGATATGAGAAACTCTCGTGCGGGGCGACCGCCGTCTGAGAGCCCTCCCCGTTGTGATTCACGTGATGCGCGTCCGAGCTCACTGCTTCCCCCACAGAGTGATGCTCCAGACTCCATTGCAGGATAGCAATGCAGGGAACCGCCAACATGACTACAGGAAAGACCTGACCCAAGGTCCACGTGCTATCGTTCGGATCAAGGATGAGAGATACGTTGTCTTTGATGGTGAGCTCGATGAGCAGAACGAATATGACCAGGATCCCTGACCATATGGTTATCATGCCAATGCGCAACTGAGAAACGTAATTTCTCTCTTCCCGTGGCTTTCGTCGTCGTCGAGACCGGAAAACTTTCTCAATTGCGAAGGTGTTCTCGCGCAAAGGAATGTGGACGTATTCCTCAAGATTCGGATTAAGCTTCCTTTGGGACTCGGAAGTCAAGGGAAACAGGTACGCTGGGACGATAGTTCGCGACGGGGACGCGAAATGGTCCCAAATGAAGAAGGCGAGTCCGGATACGAGAAAAAGGAAAAGAAATACGCCATGTATTCCAATAAGAATCAGGGCGCTGATGCGACCTCCATGAACGGCGGACAGTTTCTTTCCCAATATCACGAAAAGAGTCTCGGGATTGCACACCGATGGTGTACCAAAGCTAGGAGCTTTGATCCAAATATATCCCGTGAAGGTGGTAGCGATGAGGAAAACAGGAACAGATTTATATTGGAATTTCCACACATGGCGTTCCATCTCGCGTGGCGTCTTCACTGACTCTGGCGCTCTGTTGACTCCAAAAGGAGAAGCAGCCCACATGGAGAATGCTGCTGCATAAGAATGCAAGAACAGGAGGACTGATATAAGGATGGCGTGGAAGAGTGATAAATTTTGGGAGCCGCTCAGCACGAGGGCGGAAATGAAGAGTGCGACGGCTGTCATCGTCATTGCCCAGTACGAGCCATTGACGTCTGCTCCAGGCAGATTCGCCAGTATAACCGTGATATAGGCCTGGATGTAGAAAGCCAGACGAACGCCTAAGCCTGTTATATCTGGATTATCTGGGATGCCTGGACATGCGGCGATGCTCATGTTTGGTAGGAGGTGTAAAATGGCACGTTGTCGATGACAGTGAGTCTAATGATGGCCTTCGAAAATTCTTCAGAGCATTGCGATGCCAGACTATGACTGGGTTTTAGTGAGACGTTGGAACCAGCGTTGCCAGACATTGAGGATTGCGACCGTTGCGGTGAAAGATGACCGTTGGCCGAGGTTCCGAATTCCGGCATATTTCATCGAGACCGTCATCATCGGAGTTTCCTAATGTAGTAATCCTCTTGAAACGTCCATTTTTCGTCTGACATTGATGTCGATATCCACGACGAGAGCAAGGTCTAGGAACCATGTAGTCGATGCATAGTTGTACTGCGATGCCATTTTTACATTATTTGTTGTCTGCAGTATATTCGTCCATCAAGAATATTCGTGATTGACTAGGCTTTGGACTCGACGTTTCGTCATGATATGCTATGCGAACCAGGGTACCCTCCTGCACCTGAAATATCAAAGACGAGACCGCACTCTCAAGTAGATTCCAGCACGAGCACGAACATTTGTCCGACTCCCTGTGAAAATGTACGCTTGTATCTGAAATTTTGGCAGCCTCTGAAATCAAAGGAATGATGTTCTTCCCGACCTCAGCAGAGAATACTAGACGACCGGGGGACGGAGGAAATGTTTCGATAAAGCCTTTGAATGATCTCGGGATGTACACGTATTGGTAGCCGCCGCAAGTGGATACGAGAGAAAATTGGGCACCGTTTAAATTATACTGTCGAACAATGACACTTTGGTGAGCTGGATGTGCTATATCGGTTCGAGGCGACTCACCAGTCGAACGGTGCTTCTTGTTTTGGCCTTGCAAAAAATGACAGCGGGCAAGCTGGAGTAGTCATTGACGATCTCAATATTGATGTCTATGCATCCTCGTTTGCTCCGGATACCAAGGTTCGGTTCAAGCTCTAGTCCGGGGCGGGACATTGTATCCAGCCCCGTGGAATACGGAAGGCAAGTATCAACGAGCCATTTGCCTGTGACGTCCTCTGAAAGACAGATATCGAGGAAATTTGTGCGGACAGTCATTTGACACGGAATCTATGCCATCGCCGTACATGAGTATTATGATGAAGAGAGAGTTTCCGCATGGCACACCTTCTGTTAACAAGCGCAGCTGCTTCGTTCTCTATCTTAGCGTCGCGGACGAACACCCACTGCGATGAACAGCTCACTTTCAACAGGTATCATGAATCCACACGTCACGGATGCAACCCCAGCTGGTTCGTCTTATAGACCTGTGGGATGTTCGTCCGATAGGAGCTCATTGTGTCTGAATAGACATGTTAAGACATCGCAATGACGCCCAAGCCACCTGTGCTTAGCGGTGCGACAACTGTGCAGCCGCTGTTGGCCCGTGAAGCAGTCGTAATAGGAGCATCAATGTCAACTCAGTCATACGCCCTATTGGATGCAGCTCCGGCGTCTGTCAAGATCGATTCATTCAATGTCAGGCGACGCACGACTAACTATCAGGCCAGTGTGATGTCGCACCAGGAGTCCAGGACTGCCTCAGTCGGCGGCGGCGGCGATTTGGAATGGTCACATCTGCAAGTGGGTCGTGTTTGCCTAGTCCCGTACGCGACGTTTCGTAGAGATCATTCTTCCCGAAGCCAGAGTGAATATAGACTTCGAAAACGTTGGGCAAGAGCGAAAGTAAAGGGGCCACAATCGGGATTCGGAGCAACTGTTGTACCTCGGGTAGTCGCCTGCTCACAACACGCTCACGACGTTTGACTTGAGCTAGTATGAGACAGTCGATAGTGGAATAAGAATTTTAAAGCATGTCATACAGTAGTAACATATAACACGCATGCGAGGAATAAACCGGAAATTTTATCATCCACCGCCGACCCGCCTCTGTGCCTCCTCACCTCCCTCACCATCCAAGCGATAACACGAGAAAGGTATCAACCTAGTTCATCTGTCTCACAAGAGTGTTGATGTTCTCTTCTCGATTGCCCTGATCACCACCCTGGACGTAGTGCTTGAACTTCCGGGTTCTCCATCCGCCAGTAGGATTCGAAAGCTTGAAAGGCCAGAGGAAGTTGGAAGCTTGCTTGAAGTTGGGTCCGGCGGTGTAGATCTCGTGGACGAGGTCTTCGACGGAGAGGATGTCGTACTTCCCGAGAGCAGCCTCGATGGTGCTGTTAGAGGAGAGGGGGATGCGCTGCTTGTCGACCTTTCCGTATCCGCGCTTGTAGATTAACTCGCGGACAGTCTTCAAGTTGGGTTCGCTAGGATGACCATCAACGGGCGATCGAAGAACGAAGAAAGAGAAGAAGACGAACCCGTAAGTGATATAAGGCTCGACGAGGCGGAGCATCTGCTCAGTAGCCTTGGTCACCTTAACGAACACACCGTTGTTGATCTGGAGCAACCGCAGAAGCTGGAGAATTTTGCGGGGTTTGGGTGCGATCTCATTGATACTAACCAGCCATATTGGCAACCAGACATATCGGGAAAGAGAGGACAGACGTACCCCTTGATACGGATGACGAAGTAAACCTTGGCCTGTGCGGGAACGTAGAAGTCGCCTGCTGAGCGGGCGGCACGTTTCAGACGGATCTCCTCCTGCTCCTTCGCGAGGTACTCCTTGACATAGGTATCGGCACGCTTGAAGGCAATTTTCTTGTTGGTGCGGCGGGCCTATAAAACCGTCATCAGTAAACGGCCATACGGACGACACGATAGTGCGAAGGAAGAATCGGTGAAGAAGATCAGTCCCGAAAGATGGTTATTTGAGGCTGCAGTGTCCGGAGACCTAGCCGTCAATCGACGAAATCGTATGCATCATGGTAAAAATAAAAAAGCGAAAGAAATGGAAAAAGTAAAAGATGCGATGGATGAATGCATACCTTGCGAGCAGCAACAGCAGCGGCCAATCTCTCCTCTCTGGCCTTCTCAGAGTGTTTGCGCTTCTTGAGGAGCGTCTCAGGAGCCTCGATGTGCTACCACCACCAGCGAACACGCATCAGCCATTTTCTCTTCGCCCACTTTTCACAATTGAACATACCGAGGCACTCGGGACACTGTGAAATCATGTCAGTTGGAGAGTTACTGAAACTTGGATGTAGAATGGGGAACGTACGTTGTGGCAGGCATGAGTCTTGAAGCCTTGAGGATTGAGGGAGAAGGAGATGTCGGAGATGGAATAAAACAAGGTTCGAGCCGCGCCGCGACTGTACAGCTGCTGACTCAGCGAAGCCAAACAGCACCAAAGCAAAGTAAGTGCAGCGGAGATAGTCACTCTTATACCCGGTCAATCTCTGGCGTCACTTTCCTGGCCGATCGGATTCTCATGCATTGTCACTCATAGTACAGTCCTTTTCGGACGATAGGCAGCGAATCCTATTTGTAATACTATTCGAAAACTGATGTCTCAAGCTCGAATTCCGTATGTTTATCCACCTCAGGGAGAATCAGAGGTTCGTACCCTTTCCTCTGTTTCGAATCAAACAATTGAACTTGGGCTATCAATTGTTATCGATTCTCATTGCTTTTGACCGTCATTCCTTCATATATTTGACGAATGATGATGAACCTATGCTCAATGTAGGTAGCCGATCGTATACGCGCTCGAAGACCGGACGGGAAACTGATCGCTCTCGACGGCGTATTGTAAGTCACCGACTCAGAGAACTGAAATCCCAGACAATATTTCTAATGGGGGAATTCCAGATTGAATGCCCCCGCCATCGCAGACGGGTACAGTAAATTCATTGGCGCCATCCGGAATAATACATCTCTCGACGATGGACTGCGCGAGTTAATCGTACGTTTACTTCCCTCTATTGAATTTGGATTGTTTTTCATCTTAGTTGTGCAGATATTGCGCATTGCAGCCCTCAATAAAGCAGAATACGAATGGTACGTCCATCATCATCCTTCTCAGAGTGATATCATCTCAATAATAGGCTCCTGAAAGGAATGAGCACGAGTCGTTGGGAATAAAAGCAGGGTTTACTCCAGATAAATTAAAAGCTATCAAAGACATCTCCAACGCGCTCCTCCTATACTCTCCTTCCGCATCTCCACCTCCTCTGTTCAACCCACTTGAAGTTGCTATTCTCTCGTATACCGATTCATCGACGCTGAATATCAAAGTACCCAAGCGGACATTTGAGGCTCTTCGTACAGCCTTACGTGAACATATCTCATCGCAGATATCCGGTGGAGCGCACGAAAAGGAGCCTCCTGAAGACTCAGATGAGAAGGTGAAACAGGTCGAGAAGATGATTATGGAAGTTACGGCGACTATTGCGGGGTATAATACTGTATCGAGGATCCTTGTTGCTTTGGATGTGGATGGTCTTGGGGGGTATGAGAGTGAGGACGGTAGCTGAGAGTTAGTAGAGGTAATCCAGGCGATAGGATTGTGCATTTCTGTGTAATCTAATGATCGTAGGTAGTGAGTAGTATGCTGGATATACTTCCAGTTTTGTTAAAGGAGTTGTAGCCCCGATGTATGAAGCAGAGAATTCATGGATACTACTGATGTGTAATATTTGGGAGTGAAATACGTTCAACATGATCAGCAATAATGTCGTCTGCTTGATCTTTTGGAGGGTGAATAGCCGTGGTATGGGGATGGATGAAGAGAAGTCTTGCTCGAGCCCTTATAAACCCTGTCTTTACTGGTTTGTGAATCACGAGATGTTCTCCTAACATAGAGTCAATGTCTAATAGTCACGTTGCTACACAATCGCTTGGCGGTCAGGTGGACCCATTAAGCCGGCCGTTGGACAATGGACTGAAAGACGTACACCGATGTTTATCGTTCTTTTCATTGCAATGTTTGAAGGGACTAGTACTCACCAGCCGAGCAAGTTGTTCTGATCCTGGATCGGCCACCATTCTGGCCATCGCTGGTGTTGCTTTATGTCTGACATGAGAATACATAGTGGGGCCATATTGAATGGCAAATGAATCAAACTCGAATTGTTGCGTAACGTGAGACACATGGAGCTCGATCCCTACAAACCAGACGAAGAACGACTCGATCATCGTCTCCAGCAAACCTCGAGACGGAGCAAGTCTCAGGTGACTGGTGGGGCGACCTAGTACTAAATCGAGATCATCAAACAACGGCATCGCACCTTTGAAATTTAGGAAACTCGAAAGCGCCGTACGAGGCCGTGAAGGGAAAAAGCCTTTCAAGGAGGTTGTCGTGAGTAACCTTCCCTAGATGCGGAGCATTCTCGGAATATCGTAGCAAAGTCGACCCTGCGGGAGCTTTTAATTTTCAGCATCAGTAGCGATGGCCTGATCAGGCACATGAGCGAAGCTGAGTCGACAGTGATGTTAGGCGAAAATCGGTCCTGGAGACCGTATTCCATTTCCACGAGTCGGAGAGATATCGGGTTATCCCATGCTCCTGGATCACTGAAAGCTTATTAGTGGCGTACGTAAGGAGACCGCTTTGCTGATTTGATTGATGAAGGTTTTGTGAAACAGGGGTTGGAACGAGCGGGAGCATTTTCGAGTGGCGCCCTGGGCAGAAACGGCTCTGGCCCAATCTCTAGGTTTGGTAAATGTTGTACCAGTGTGTCATTTGCGTTTGATCAAGGAGTTCGTTTCTGGTAT
Source organism: Sistotremastrum suecicum HHB10207 ss-3 (assembly GCA_001632355.1). Classification (NCBI taxonomy): domain Eukaryota; kingdom Fungi; phylum Basidiomycota; class Agaricomycetes; order Sistotremastrales; family Sistotremastraceae; genus Sistotremastrum; species Sistotremastrum suecicum. The sequence continues at coordinate 111,583 of KV428072.1, read as the reverse complement.
AGCAGAGGAGAATTACGAGAAATCAAAATGAAGTTTAGTGCGATATGTTCAGGGGTATGCGAGGTGGAGGCAACGTTTACATCGTTTTATTTCTCACAAGGTTTTGATTACCGAGGTCAACTTGAATAGTGCCGATGGTGCCATTAGTTCTAAGAAAGCCATCCATAGTTTAGTTTGTTCGGGTGTAACGTAACTTCAGGCTACGGAACAGTTCAAGACTCACTTGAAATGCAAGCAGCAGGCGGTGCTCTATAGAAGGAATATTACATGTACTGAGAGAACCTACTTCACCGTGTACGCTTGCTCAAAGAATAAGTCTAGTATTTCATAAGCTCCGCCAGGCCAAACGACGTACTCATCAACCTGTGGTGTAGAAGAAATAGACGACAAAGTCGGTCTAGTTTTGATGTTCCGTTAGTCGGCACGCCGGCATTCTACGCGCACACGGCTTGGGGTTGAGCAAATTCGGCGCTTTGGCGCTTCTTCCGGCGCCTTTCTTTCTGACGACGACCACGGCACAACGATCTTTGAATCCACGCAAGCTATTGACTCAGTTCCGGCTTCATATTATCAAATGCTCGCAGAAGCGACACAGCACTAGATGCCTTGGCAATGGATCGGCACTGGAAGGCTACAATTCGGCGCTATTAATTCTATGGGCATCCGTGGGCATGGCTGTCAGCCTCTTGCGATGAGGGTTTGCGAACCAGTTCCTGGAGGGTCCACAGAAAATGCCTGAAAGAATGAGCGACTCCTTCTCGAAACTTGACTTTGTGTTCCAGCCCCTTGAGCTACTTGAGCTACGAAAGGAACTCAATCCATCGGCCGCCATCCTCTGAGACGATTCGGGAGTAGTTCTGTGGTTAGCCGCTGTCCATCTGTGGAACGGCTTGATACGGTCTTCGACCCTAGCTATACTAGGCGCGACTCGATAATAAGCATTTCCGCTGACGTCGTCGCCTTCCAAACCTTCATATTTCGCATCCGAATCCTTGTTGACCGCCTTCAAGACCTATTAACTTGTGTGAGAGGCTGAGAGATAGTTCCTCTGCTTCCGCGCCATCTCTCGAGGGTGGCTTCCAGAGACCGGTATTCCGAGTGTTTATCTTCTGGAAGCCAATGAAACAGTGAGCTCGGGGACTCGCCTAGCCCGAGGGGGTCTGTTGACGGGAGCAAATTGTGAGAAATGGCTCATTTAGTACATGCCGGACATTACGAATTGATCGGCCTTCTACCCTCACGGACCGCATATCTTATCAGGGTTCCCGCGCGATCTCGGAACATCCTCGCAGATACCTTCTTTGGATCATCATCTGCGATCTTACGCTTTTCTGTCACTGTGCCCGCCCTTTCGTCCCGATTTTCATCACCATTTCAGAGCGCTCCAGATCGGGATTCTTTGAAATCAAATATCGCCGACTATCGGTTTGTTCGGTTTTGCGGACCGAAATGAGCAAGATTAGCTGGCTGTGGATTGCGCTAGGGCCACTGCGGACTCTGTTGTGTTTCATCCATAATTCTTTGGCTCGATGGACGCCTAGTCTTGACTCGAATGCTGCTCCCACGCAACATTATTGGTGGGCCTCACGCGCCTGCTGCAGATTGTATAGCGTGTCGCTACGGCGGGGCCTCTTACCTCTTGATGTCGGACAAAGTAGGCGGCCGAGATAAATGATTTTATTTGTTTTTACAAGCATTGGGGAGACTGGATTTTCTGTATAAATGGAGCCTGACATCGAACTGTTTCAGCATCCACTCTCAGCAGGATCTCTCCCAACATGTCCCCCTCTCTCTTCTCTCTCTTGCCACTGGCTCTTGCGCTCGTTCGCTTCGCCGATGCTGCTACCCAGCACTACTCATTGAACCTTGGCACAGCCAACGTCAATCCTGACGGTTTCAACAGGACGTAAGATTTTTTCGTTCGACATCTGTCACCTCGATTCTAATGTATGACCACTCAGCGCCATCACTATCAACGGCAAATTCGGAGGCCCCCTCCTCACTGCCAACAAAAATGATAGGATTGAGGCCAACGTCATTAACTCGCTTTTCAACCCGGCGGTCTTCCAGAGTACTTCGATCGTAAGTTGCTGCTATGGTTCTACCCTTAGGATTATTCAACTGGCACGCACATAGCATTGGCACGGGATGTTCCAACACCGTTCGGCTACAGAGGACGGCGTCGGCTTTGTCACTCAGTGTATGTCATTCTCCATCCATTTCTATGCATTTGACTGAGTGTTGTGTCCAGGCCCTATTATTCCGGGTGGATCCTATGACTACAGTTTCAGCACCGCTGGTCAGACTGGGTATGTAATATGTATCGGCCTATCTTCATTCAATACTCAATATTCCGCAATATAGAACGTACTGGTACCACAGCCACGTGTCCACCCAATACTGCGACGGTCTTCGTGGACCATTGGTGATTTATGATCCCCAAGATCCCTTCAAGCACCTCTACGACGTTGATAATGGTGAGACGAGGTGCCCCTTCCACAAAATCGTGCACATATGCTATCCTACTTCTCTTCAGAAAATACCGTTATCACCCTCGGAGACTGGTACCATCAACCTGCTCTTGCCGAGTTCGCCGATCCCACTATTATCGCTCCGTAAGTCTTTGATTGCTCTGAAATGGCCTTTGTTGAGACATTTCCAGGACCCCGGACTCGGTTTTGATCAATGGTCACGGCCGCTATGTCAACGGACCTAACTCCACCGTCAGCGTCATCCCCGTCGCACATGGCCTGAAATATAGGTAAGCTCACATCAATATTCTGCTCTTGTATCGGGTACCTGACGTCTCGTAGATTCCGCCTGATCAATTTGTCGTGCTTGACATACTTCACCGTCTCCCTCGACGGTCACAACTTCACAGTCATCGAAGCCGACGGAGTCGAACATCAACCTCTCGTAGTCGACTCTCTAACTATCTTCGTCGGACAACGTTATTCCATCATCGTCAACGCCAACCAGCCTATTGGAAATTATTGGTTCCGTGTCGTTCCTGGACCTTCCATTGTTAATCAAGCCTCTTCGAGTAAGTCAACAATCGAGAACTTAAATTCGCAAATTCTCACTTGAAAATCACAGCTGACCCCGCTTTGAACAATGCTATTTTCCGATACATCGGTGCTCCCCCTATTCAGCCAACTACAACTCCCACCCCCAGCACAAACCCTCTCGTGGAAGCCAGCATGGTTGTAAGTACTCACTCGGCACCCTTCGCTTTTCCCCAAAGCTCACGCTTTTATCCAGCCGCTCATCAATCCGGGAGCTCCCGGTGGATCTACTCCTCCTGACGTTGCACACGTCCTGACTGTTGGTCTCAACGTACGTTCCCATTGCTTTATGCCTTTCAAAATTGACTCAAATTTTACACAGAGCCCGAATTGGACTATCAATGGCACTTCGTTCTACCCCCCTTCTGTCCCTGTCTTACTCCAAATTCTCAGCGGCGCAGAAACAGCTCAAGATATCCTGCCCGCAGGCTCCATAATTACTCTCCCTTCTAATGCAACTGTAGAAATATCAATTCCTGACACTAATCCCATCGCTCGCACACATCCTTTCCATCTCCACGGTGTACGTCCATATTTACTTCATTGCCTTACGACGGATTTTGATTGGGGATATAGCATAACTTTGATGTTATCCGTTCTGCCGGTCAGACCGACTTCAACTATATAAACCCCCCTCGCCGAGACGTTGTCGCTGTAAACGGAGGAAATGTAACTTTCCGCTTCCAAACAAACAACCCAGGCCCTTGGATCCTCCATTGGTATGCCCCTCTCCTCCTCCACTCACATATGTCATTTTGCTGATGAGCCATAGTCACATCGATTGGCATTTCAAACAAGGTCTAGCAGTAGTACTAGCCGAAGATCCCGCAGGTGTTATTAAAGGGCCGGGATCTACGACTCCCCCTCCTGCTTGGAACAAGCTGTGTGCGGCTTTTAATGCTTCTGGTTTGCCTCCTGTATAATTACAATTGTTATTCATGTTGCTTCACCGTACCCGATCAATGGTCAAGTTGACAGCAGAGCCAATAAATAAACAAATATGCTCGGTGATCATATACCCTTGCCCGAGCTCCTCCCATAAATAATAAATAATCAAAATCATCAAAATCATCACTGCCCGATACTATGTATTACACGGCCGCGGCCCACTTACGCCGTCCCGAGTCTCCCAAAGAGGCAATAATCCAATAGACGCCCAGACCAGCGCCGCCGTCCCGTCTTCCGGGCTTCGAAGATGCTTCCGAGCTTTCCGTTTTCAATGTTATCTTCACACCCCACATCGTCACAATGATCCCGCGACCGATGACCGAGGCCCGAGTCTGGGCTTCGCTGTCAGTGCATAGCCAATTTTCTTCAAATAGTACTGTATTGTCAACGCTCTCAGTGAACGACCTTCTCTGATCTACCATCAACTGACGATACTACGCCCTTCGTCTGGCTTTCAAGAAGGATATATACTCGTTACTCGCACATGTTCGAACACCTCGTCTACTTCACTTCCGCTGCAGTCGCAACATGGCTCCTATTCAAGATCTTCCAAACACTCCAAAATCGTCTTCCCCATCCCCCAGGCCCACCCCCCCTGCCTCTCATCGGCAACTTCCATCAATTACCTAAAAGTGATCTTCATCTCAAGTTGAAAGAATGGAAAGACGAATTCGGTCCGTAAATTTAACTCCTCTCCTCTCTGTTCAGCTTTGAACTGTTATATTGACAAGTGATGTGCAGGACCGCTAGTTTTTGTATCAATTCTAGGATCTCCAGTGCTCTATCTAAACGAATACGAAGATGCTCGCGAACTGCTCGACACCCGAGGATCGATCTACTCCGATCGACCCCGATTCGAAATGGCTACAGAACTGTTCGCAATTTCATTTCCTCGTCCAATTTGAAATACACCATGCCAGTATTCCTAAAATGGTCTTTTTTCTTTTTCCTATTGCAGAGTTCAATTCAATCGGTCGACTGTGATGAGCCCTTTTAATAGGTATCATCGAGCGATCCGGAAGCTTCTTTCAGCTACTTTTTCGGGGAGACGGACGGAGAGGTTCGAGGGGGTACAAGAAAAAGCTGCTTTGACATTTGTCAACGACGTGTTGAAAGAACCCAAACAACTCGTGCCCTTTCTACGCCGGTATGTCTTCTTCTCGATGACTCGGGCTCGGACCCGGTGTGTATTGATGACGAGGGTGTGTAGGATGGCTGGAGAAGTCATTCTGGGAATAACATATGGGTACGATGTACGAGCTTCGAACGATCCGATAGTAGCCATGGCGGAACGATCAAATGCAGAATTCGGACAAGCAGTAACAGTCGGTGCATTCTTTGTGGACTTCATCCCAATCAGTAAGCCCTCTTCTCCTCTCCTATTGATTTCCCTCTCTTAATTATTTACAGTGAAATACATACCCGAATGGTTCCCTTTTGCAACCTTTCAGAAAACAGCGGCGTTATGGCGAGAACATTTTCACGAGGCGACGAACGTGCCATATGAAGCTGTCAAAGAAGCGATGGTACGACTTTCCCATATCCTCGGGGTGGAGGTGCAAAATATTAATAATGTGATTGTAGGCTCGTGGAGAGGCTCGACCATCTTATGTTGCGGATCATCTTCAAGATCATGAGGGACCGATGAGTGCTGAAGATGAAGATGTCCTAAAATTCAGTGCTATGAATATGTATACCGGTTCGTCCTACTTCCACCTTCACCCTCACCCTCGTCACAATCACTAACCCCTAAACCTCAAATTCCTCACTAAATGTCAGCCGGAGCCGACACCGTCAGTCTCCCTTCCTCATTATGCCAGTATGCTCACTAAGGGATTTGGATATTGTCAACGATGATAGGTGACGACCGTTCTGAAAACGTTCTTCTTTATCATGACCGCCCACCCTTCAATCCAAAAACGCGCACAAGAAGAAGTTGATTCCATTATTCGAGGAGAGGATAGATTACCTCGAATTGCAGATCGGGAGAAATTGCCTTTCGTCGAAGCGGTACTTCTTGAAATTATGCGTTGGGCTCCTTTGGGTATGTCAATACCCCAACTCTCTTCTCAAAAAATACCTCTCTGATCTGATTTTGTTTGAATAATAAGTCCCTTTTGGTCGGTCTTGTCCAGTCATTCGCTCGTATCACCAAACTTATCATATCCCATTCAAAGGTATTCCTCATCGATTATCATCTCCAGATGTATACAAAGGATATTACATCCCAAAGAACACGATCGTATACGCAAATCAATGGTAATTACCCATATACATCCTTATCTAAGAACATCTCTCAGAATTCTTCCAGGGAAATGTGTCAGAATCCCGAACAATATCCAAATCCGCAAGAGTTTCGACCTGAACGATTCCTTGACCTAGATCCTCAAAAGAGACAACAAGATCCCCGGCAAATCGCATTCGGTTTCGGACGCAGGGTATCGTCCCTTCCAAGCTCGGCGTTATGGCTTTATGCTGATATTCTTGGGAATGTAGATATGTCCGGGGAAGGAATTGGCGGATTCTACGATTTTCTTAACGATGGCAATCCTACTCGCTACATGTACTATCGAACCGGGACTCGATGCATCAGGCCAAGAAATCCAGCCCGTAGCCGAATTCAACTGGGGACTCGTTTGGTAAGCTTCATTCCTTTCTTCTCTGATCTGCGCGAGAATTTGGATCTGATGAATGTGTGTGTTTGGTGTTGGTGTTGGGATCGGTGTAGTGAGCTGAAGGATTGGGAATTCAGAATTCGACCGAGGGAGGGGAAGGGGATACAGTTGTTACGCAATCCGCATGAAGGGTAAACAGCACCCAATCCCAGGGCCCCGAGGACTCTGAATCTGAAGTGGACAAAGAGGAATGCGGGGCTCTAACTTACTCTAAGGGTCGAGTGGTACGAGCACCTTGTCCGTTCGATGATTGGTGGGATACGCTGGTCTAGAGAGTTTTGATAGGCGTTGACCATTGACAGATTACTGTATAGTATAGTGTTAGTGAATCCTCCGATATCATATCGGAGCAGTTGTGATTTATTAATATTGGGTCGTGAGACAGAGTAGAACTTTAAATACTGTAGTACGTTGGATACGTATACAATATGGCTCTTGTGTCGTATGAGGTCGCTGGCAGGGGATCCGGGAGACTGGGTACTATATCAACTTGTCAAGAATGACTTTCAGAAGGTGTAGAAACAGCATAATAAACGAATAAACAAGCTTTGATGACCGCCCCAGCGAATCCGTGAGCAGTTGAACTGAAAGAATAAAATAAAAATTTTACTACTGTACAGGCTCTCGGTTGAATCCGAGTTCCGACTCAACATCGTTCAAATTCAAATTCCGAGTCTCCGCCGCTTTCTTACCTTTGTTTCTTACCTACACCATCAACTTTTGCCCAATGTTAACTCACCGTCGATAGCTCCCAATGATGTCTCCTTCTCCTTGCCCTTAAGCTCTCTCAAAGCGTCAAGCTTCAAGGTTCAGCGCGAGGGAAGGCCAGAGCGGAGAGAATAGCTGATGCCGTAACGTTGCCGTTGCTCGCAAGGTACTTCTTCCATCCCATCTTTTATTTCTTCCATCTTTCGCTTTTTGAGAGACATAAAAATGATGCATACGATTTCGTCGATTGACGGCTAGGTCTCTGACACTGCAGCCTCAAATAACCATCTTTCGGGACTGATCTTCTCCCCTTTCCTTCCTGCCATCGTCATCCCCACGTCTTCTTGCTAATAATGGATTTACAGGCTCGCCGCACCAACAAATTGAAGAAAATCGCTTTCAAGCGCGCCGATACATATGTCAAGGAGTACTAGTACTTGGCAAAGGAGCAAGAGGAGATCCGTTTGAATGTTGAAACGTGCGCTCAGTGCGCGCTCAACAGGAGACTCAGCAGGATAATTCTACGTCCCCGCCCAGGCCAAGGTGTACTTTGTCATTCGTATCAAGGGGTACGTCTCTTCTCTCTTCCGCATTATATCTGGTTTGTTAATGTGCTTCGGTATAGTATCAACGAGATTGCACCCAAGCCCCGCAAGATCCTCCACCTCCTGCGGTTGACTGCAGATCAACAACTTGAACGGTGTATCCGTAAAACAGTAAAACTTACCAAAGCCACCGCCACCGAACAAATGCCTTCACGTCTCGTCTCGTCTCGTCGAGGCATACATCACCGGTGCATCACCTCCGGGCCCGTCCCCTTCCTCCTCCCTCCTCTGAATCCCTCCCTCTCTCACATACTAACATACTACCATACTAACATATCATCATCACAGCAAAGTATGAAATATCAAGCGTGAATGGAAGGAGGAAGGAGCGTCTCGACTCTCGACTCTCGAGGGCAGGAATGCAAGTTTGTAGCTTCATTCGTTGAATTGGAAATCCAGATGTAGATGTACATTTACAATCAATATTCTCGATCGTCCATATGGATATCTATACACTACTGTACTATGCTAGACCGTACCACTATCACCTCCCCTCGCACTGCGCTCGGAAGATTCGCACACAACGACAGACAGACATACGCATTATACAGTCTCCGCACCCGACTCTCCACCCCCACCCCTCCGGAAAATCCCCACAGCCTGAGGCGAAGATAAACCCAAAGATAAAGATAAAGGTAACCACTGCATCCCTTTCTGTGCTCTACTCGCACGGACTCGGGAGCGGAGAGTGCGGAGGCGAGCTTCGTGGGCTCGAACCTTTGTCACCTTGGTGAGCGCGACTTGGACGGGGCTGCTGGGATTTCGATTGGGAGGGGAATGGAGATGGGTTTGGGTTTGGGTGAGGTTGAGAGAAGCTTGGGTTTGGGCCCATGATTGGACTCGTTTGTATGTTGAATCCATTTGTGAGAGCGGATTTCTATTGAGATCAGCGGGGTTGATCATGAGCCCTAATGCCCCGCCTCCACCGCCTCCATCGCGTCTCGGAGAAGGATGAGGAGGTGAATACGGCGAAGGCAAACTCGGAGTCTGAGGCGGAGAAGGCAGAGCAGCAGGAGGAGGAGAATCAGGAAGAGTGAGTCGGGGATCCCGCCAAGTCGACTGTCCACTCTCATAATCCACGAAAAAGACTCTGTTATCACTTGATAGTCTCATCTCCCAATGTGGTGGTAAGGGACCTAGGACGGTGGCCATTTGGGACGCGAGCATCGGAAGATTGATCGTCGAAAGAGTGGTATGAAACGACCCATTCGAAGATGCAGAGGAGGGAGGGCGATGGGTGTGGGAGGGAGGATGGGAGGGCGAATGACGCGTCGTTGGGTCGGCGTAGAATGTGCCTAGGGCGACGGCGGGTGTGCGGAGGGGTGGGTGGAAAGGTTTCGGTGTTGGGAAGATTGTTGGACGTCGTAGTTCGAGGGGTTTAGGTTTTATTATCGCTCTCTTTCGCGTCTTTCTTCGTCTTCTACGCGCACGAGTTAATTTTGAGTTGAGTGGATAAGGGAGGGGGGCGTACGTGTGGGTGTAGGTGTATGTCGCGTACAGTGATAGGAGGAAGATAAGGGAGAGAATGAGTGAGGTCCAGGTCCATGTCCAGGAGGGAGAGGGGCGGGGAATAAGGCCTAGTGAATAATATAATTGGGACTGTCCATATTCCATCGGTCCTCTCCCAACATATTTCGATAATGAACGAGTATGAGTATTAGTCCGCACTGCGGAGAATGAGTGTGAGTGAGATTCAGATGAAGGTCGGATGAATGAGTGTGAATCCATTGAAGTTGTAGTTGCGATTGCGATTAGGTCGATAATTAGAGAATGGTAGGTGAATGAAAGTCTAGTAGATGACAGGAGAGGGAAGCAGAAAGGAACAAGTACAAGTACAAGCAGGGTAGAATATAAGCCATTGTCGTAGAAACAATACCTCGAGGCCGCCACGAGAACAATACCATCGGCTCGCCTTCGTCGGCTGAGCGTCGGCGTCGGCGTCGGCGCGCCCGGCATTTTGTTTGGATCTCTTTGTACAAGACTTACTTCCGGGTTCCGATCTCTCCGATCCCTCCCCCGCCTCCTCATTTCGATTGAGTCACTCATTGGCAGGCTGGCCCTTCGACAATCCTGCTGATCCTATCAACGAAGGACCGGGAAAATATCTCCATGGAAGAACATCCCGAAAATCTAGGTCATGTGCTATTCAAGATCGAGATCTTGCGAGCCTGCTGCCTGTCTTCGCTATAGATGTAAGTAATCATTATGGTTTTTGGGCCTAAGCTTTTCAGCTCTGTAACACCTGAAATCGGAAAATATCAATCCCTTCAAAGGAACTCTAACCTCCATCCCATCCGATTTCTTGACTCCAACCAATCTGGTATATATTCTCCCCGCAAGCTTAACCGTAGCTGCGAGTGAAAGCGTAAAGCAAAAATCCACTCATCGATTGACAGTTCTCGTGCATGAGCTTATTGATAAGTAGCTTTCAGTCGAACAAGGCTTCTCGTCGCATCTCGATTGTCCTCATTCATATTGCTGGACCAGACCCATAAGAAACAAGTCGAGGCTCGAGGGAGTGCATACAATCACCAACTATTAATATTAGTCAAATAAAATCAACGTGGATAGTTCATTTTTGTTTTCGGCTCGTAGTAAGCTCCCACTGCAGGCTAGGTGCTATATTATCTACGGGGGGTATCGTAAATGAAAATGAGTCACCAAACTCGATACGCCAACTCGAATACGAGTAGTACGTACCTGGGCACCAGAGAGCTCGGCGCGGTCTCGAAAGGAAGTCAGCAATCACTAGTACTGGTTGGAAATTATGATAGGGTAGGGTAGGGTAGGTTCGTGCCGCCCGTCCACGACTCTGCGATGTCACGATTTGACGATTTGACGAATACACGAATTCACGGAGCGTAATGTATGTCTTGTCTTGGGCTTGTGGAGATCAATGCTCACTCGTCCATGGCCAGCGATGCTAGTCGCTGTACTGACTGTCAGATATTGATTGAATGAACGATCACGCCGGAAATGAAGGTCGTGGTTTTTAAAAAGGGAGCTCCGGAGGGTCGCCTGTGTGAGTACTTAGTAGTAGTAGAAATTCCATTGATGAGCGTGAGGCGGTTGTTGGGACGTGGTCCAAATTGTCGCATTAATATCAGCTAATTAGGTAGTACTGGCATCATGATTGGCATTAGCGGTGAATCCAGACGCGCAGTGTGAGACAGCCTGAGAGGGTGAGGAATCTCCAGGGGAGATGTTGAGATTCTTTGCATCGGCGATTTGTTTCCAGGCGTATGAGACTGATCTCTTGATATTGATATTCAATGATGCAACGGATCCGGAGCAGATTATTCAGCGGGCAGGATATCTCAGTGGTAATGTCAGGTTCGATCGGGAACTACCACTGCGCATGCATCGACTGGTAATCCAAACAGCATGATCTCTTCTATATATCCTCCTAGTCCCATCCACGAAGCGCGATGAAGGAATCCGAAGGGTATCCGTACGCGTGTCCTCGCAGTCTGCAATAACTATATGAATGAGGGTATCATTATTATCATTATCATTATTTGTATGATGTTCAGAAGCAACGTGATCAGCGCTCAGCTTGATGAGAAAGAGAGTAGAAAGAGCAGAAAGCGCAGCAAGAAAGCAAAGATTACGACGTAGACGAAGAAACCGAAGAAGAAAGTGAACAAAGACGAAGAATAACGAGAAACAACCTACACCATATCCTCATCTACCGCCATTCGATCCATTAACACCCACATCAGCAAACACACTAGTACTGGTACCCCCCTCAGTGCCGGTGACATATCGATGAAAATCGAACGGCAAGAAAGCTGGCGGTACCTACCCACCAAAGACCATCATCAGCAATCCACAAACCGGGACAACAAAGAAAAAGAGACTCACAACATTCCCATTCCCAAACCCCTCAGGCGCCCCCCTCCTCTCCTCCCTCTCTCTCCCCCCATCCCTCTCCCTCTCCTCCCTCTCCCTCTCCCCATCCCTCTCCCTCCCCTCATCACGCTCATCACGCTCATCACGCTCATCATCATCATCATCCTCCGCTTCTTCAATCTCCCCATCCGAATTAATACTCACTTCAACCTCCCTCCGTCTGCTCGGAGCTGGAGCGGACGGAGCCCCGAAGTTGAAAGGACTCATTCGTGAGACTACTCGTCCCACATCTAGCCCCGGCGCTGTTCCCGGCGCTGTACCTCGTCGCCTTGAAGCTAACGCGCGGAAGAAAACATCGCTCGTTGGGTGATCCGCTTGCGCCGGCACTGTCGGAGGTGCCGATGGTGGTGCTGGTGCTGGTGCGGGCCCAGGACCCGAGGAGGATGAGCCTGCGGGATACCCGGATACATAGAAGGGTTTGGAATTGGCATTGGAGTCGGGATTGGGAGTTGTAGAATGCAGTTCGTGAGAGAGGACTGTTATATGCTTCACGAGTCCCTCAATATTCGACTCGACACTCTTTCCTTCCCTCCCTACACCACCACCAACCAAATCATCAGCTCCAACCCTCAAGGAAAAAGAAAAGGACGTACAAAGAATAGCACCCCCCACCTCTCCCCCCAGAACCCCCCACCTCTCCCCTCCCATCCACCCACTCATATAACTTTCCTCCGGAACGATAAAAGCCAATAGCGCTAGTGCATCTTTTAATTCTTGGATGTAGGGGCCTTGGGAAGAGGGGGGAATTAGAGATTGGAGGAGGGGATGGAGGAGTTGGGCGGATTGGATTAGGGAGTTGGGGTCTGGTTGAGTGGGGAGGGCGCGGGGGTGAGAGGTGGGATTAGGACAGGAGACGGGGTCGCCTGGGGCGGGGAGAATTGGTTTTGTCTTGGTCTTTGTAGACAACGGCGATGGCTTTGAAGGTCCCTTGCCTTTGCCCTTATCCGTCGCTTTTCCCTCCTCGCAATCCCCATCCTCGCCCTCAACCGGAACGGGCCTCGTATACGTATAAGGAGGGCAATAAGGCACCACCGCCTCCCTCGTCCTACACTTCTCAACCCACTCCCCTATCCTCAACTTCATCAATAAATGATTCGGATGGAATTTATCTTCGGCTCCTACCCCGAATTCCGAACGAATCTGGTTTAGTTCGTCGTAGTATTGTCCTTCTGAGCTCGGGGTAGAGCTCGTTCCCGGAGCTGAGGTCGGGGTGAAAGGTTTGGGGGTTATGACGGAGGGAAAGTGGGCTTTTAGGAGGGATACGGCGGTGGGGGTGGAGCCGTTGAGGATGTGTGTGCAGATTTCTGTTTCGTCACTCGTAGTTGGTATTTTGGGGAGATGTTATTGGGGGAGGAGAGGGAACGTACGTTTTCGAAGATCGATACGCTCGAGTTCAGCTTCGTGTTTTTCTTCCTCCGTAGGACTAGAGAGCATCACGAAATCGCCATCCACATCCACACCAACGTCCTCCACATCCACACCAACGTCCTCCACATCCACATTCTTCTCTCCTCCTCCGTCACCGATGTCCATCGCGTCCCCGTTCACGGGAATGTTAGAAGTAGGTATATGCATGTACATATGCGCCGGCATACCCTTCCTTAGATTCTTATTCGTTCGTTCGAGGAGGGATTTGCTTTCTTTGAAGAATATACGGGCGGTGGAGGTGTAACATCCGTTATGCAGATAATCGAGGACCAGAGCGTTCTATGAAAAGTTGTTAGTATCATCCTTCCGACAGTAGGAACATAGCGAGGGGTGTAACAGTATGGGCGTTAACGAGCGAAAAGGAAGAAAAGATGGTGGTGTTGATGGTGATGGTGAGAGATGGCTCACCAATTTTCGTTGATCTTCTTCTGTCATGGGTTTGCCATGTATCCCAGCCATCTGAGACTCGAACCGCATCATTTTCCGTTCTGGGTTTTCCGTTTCGCGTGTGCGGTTTCGAAGACGCTAGTCCGAGTTCTCTTCACGTTCTCATGCGTCGTCCAATATCAAGTCGAGCTTTCCAAAGTCACCGTTGCGCGTAGCCGTCGCAATCCGAATGGCCGCAATGCGAGTCGTGTTATGTCGGGTACAGTCAGCAGTCGCGTCTGATGGCGATTTCCTCAGCGCCAGAATGACTTGCCAAGATGAAGGTGATGAAGCTGAAGCTGAAGGCGAAGATGACAGTTGTAAGTAAGGTACAGCGCGTCTGATGCGCGTCCTGTCTGAGATTGCGTAGGCGGAACAAGAAATAGGCTTGGGCGCTTCGGCTGAGTCTGAGAGGAACGTCGAAAGGTTCCGATCTTGACTTGTTCCAATTTGGGCCTGACTGGCTTCCACTTTCAAAGCAAAGCCCGAATATCTCTGCGGGTGGAAGGTTATATGAAGGCACGTTTCTCATCGAGAGAATCATGATCGGATTGATGTGATTTCATGGCTCAGAAGATTTTTTGCGTTTTTTTTTTGGTGCTGACACTTGCAGACTGCAGTTTTCCCCCCCTTCCTAGATCCATGCTCATCACGGGCAATCCTGCCTGCAACTCTGTTCAATAACTGCTATGACCTTACTTGTGCTCGTCTCTAGGCAGTGATTATCCCTGCGAACTAACGAATGAACGACACCGTTAGCCACGAAATATCACCCTCGGTCTCTTCGGACACTCAATATCCTATGCCAATTGACATTAATCGAGGGTCAATGTTTCCGAAATTTCTGGCGGTTCTCGTGGATTGCTGGCACCCCGCGCATCCTTCATCTATAACTTTGGCTTGGAGCGCGATGCCCTAGCAGTATATCCTGAGTCTAGGGTTTGGACGAGATATGAAATTGACTCTGAGGCCAAGCAGAGATGTGAGGTACCCTCTATGAATTTAGAAACGGGGTTTTGACTATAGTCAGGTTTTAACAACTTTAATCTGGAACGTCGCGGCGGAAGCAAATGTCATATGTCGCCTGTCCTTTCACCGGCCCTTCCCTCTTAATCCACCCATCGTTTCATTTGCCTCCGTTCTCCCAGAACCAGTATGAAGCTTGTATGGCTGGACCCCTCATTCTCGGTTGTACTTCCCTTCCGACTGGATCGACTATTTTTAGGGTTTCTTGCCAGTGATCTTAAACTATGCGAGTGTTGTCTGTGTTGCGTTGAGAAATCTCTCAGTCAACTAATGAAGGTCGACGGATCCCGTTGGGTATGTTTCATTAGCGAGTCGCAAAAATAATCGTTCATGTCCTCGGCAGACCCTTTCTTTTTCATCAAATACTCCCTTCATCAAATGAATGCTTTCTCGAGATTAACGACTCAGAAGCCTTTCTTATCCTCGCCTAACATATTCCTCCGAAAACAGCGTCCAACACGTTGCTAACGGAAGCATATTCCCAATCTTTCACCGGCCCGTTCCCTCCCATGATAAACTCCCAAGCGCTCTATCAGATCATAGCAAGCCGTATGATCGTCTTGGCAGAAGCACAAACGAGTCATCTGGACCTGGTTTCTCGGTCATTTTGATAATGACGAGATAGTCCGATATCATTATCAGGGTATATTGAGCCTACGGCATGGCACGTTGTGTTGAGCTATACCTGGCGATCTTTCCCCTGGTCGATCACTTTTGATCTTGAGGTCGCGTGAATCGGCTATCTCTGCCATGAATCTTATTGAATGCATCGAGTAAAATTTTATTTGCCATTTTGGGAGCATTGCTGATAGTGATATACGCAGAGTTCTAGTATTTAATTTGAGCTCGGACTTGGCCTTGGGTCGCTTTTAGCAGGTCTTCTAGCTTTCTAGAGACGCCACAGCCTTGCCCGATGAGGCCGTTATCCTCGATCTATATGTAAAGTCATCGAATTCAAACCCCCATCATCGCCGGTAAACAATCGCTCAGCTTATCCACTCACCATTCTTCTCTCCATGTAGCCCATATAGCCACGGGACCGAGTCTAGCCATCGAAGCCAGAAGATAAAAATCTACCCCCACAGACGGAGGCATTAGTTGGCTTATCTTCGGGACCTGAGTGTAGACTCAAGCTCAACTCCAAATCTAAGCTTCTTAGGCATTTCACGGGACTGGAGGCCTCAGGCCTCATGTCTTCCGACACGTGAAAGGGTGGACCGGGTGCTCCCGGGATATGCTGCGTTCAGAACGAAAAGTTCCTTGGAGGGACATTGGAGGCCCCGAGACGTGATTCAAGCTCCTCGTCTCGGGTAGATGGATAGGGCATCTGACACCCTTTAAATCGGCCTATACGTCCCGAAATGAGTCCCTTCTTGACCAGGTAAGATTTTTGATCTATCCAATAAGAAATAAACACAAGGTGCAAATTTCGAACGTGTGGTGGCCGGCGCGTTTGGAAGGATAGTCGCATATGGTCTGATTGTGACTTGTGAGCATGTACCGATTCTGAAGAGTATGTGAGTATGTGAATAAAAATAAGTGAAGACCGGTGCAGGGGGTGGAAGATGGATCCCGAATAGCCGACGCGAGTTTCTAAATTCCCCGCAAGGGGCCCGCCCGCGGGCCGGGCCGGCAAGAGTGTGACGTGCCTTCGGACCGACGCTCCCATCCTTCTGACCTCCGTTTAAATACTCTCCACCCTCTCTCGCTTTAAATGTCGAACGGCTTACCTCCTCCCTCTTCTCATCCTCTCTCGTCAACCCGGCATCCCACAACACCATGACTACCAACGGCCATTCACATACGAACGGTACCGGTGTTGTTCGGCCTTTAACACCTGGAATCTACGCCCCGATTCCAACTTTCTTCGTACCGGACTCTGAAGACCTTGGTATGTATTTCTATTTGAATATCTTTGAGATATTGGTGTTGAAGCGGCTTAGATATTCCGTCGTTCGAGGCGCATGTTACTCGTGTTGGATTGGCGGGTGTCGGGATCTTGGTTTGCGGTTCGATGGGAGAGGCGCCCCATTTGTCCCATGAAGAACGCGTTATTCTCATCAAGGCAGCACGACGAGCATTAGACAAAGCCGGACTTCATCATGCTCCCATTGTCGCTGGAACTGGATCTCATTCACTCCGAGAGACTCTTCATCTCACCCGAGCAGCTGCGCAGGCGGGAGCAGACTACTCGATCGTCATTTGCAGTGGATATTTCGCAGGGGCTATTGCGAATGATAAGCAGGCTTTGAAGGCTTTCTGGTCGGAAGTTGCTGCTAAGAGTCCTATTCCCGTGATCATCTACAACTGTGAGTACTCCAACCAATCCCTGACTCTCCTGTCCATCCCATGCTCCTTGCCGTACTCCGAAACTCTGACTGACGATTTCTTACTTTGATTTATAGACCCTGCTGCATGTGGTGGTATCGATCTCGACTCAGATACAATCGAAGAACTCGCCCAGGAGAACCCGAATCTCTGCGGTGTCAAATTGACGTGCGGAAACGTCGGCAAATTGACCCGTATCGCAGCAACAGTCTCAGTCCCCTCCTTCGACAAATCATATCCTCGTCAGAATCCTAACGCTCCTTTCCTCGTCCTGGGAGGATACACAGATTTCATCGTCCCTTCGGCGTTCGCGCGCGCACACGGTGCTATCACCGGTTTGGCCAATGTCGCTCCTGTGAGTCCCTAAGACCCTCTGTACCCTTACCCCAGCTAATAATAATTTCTATTAGCACGCATGTGCACGTTTACACGAGCTTTCACAAGCTGCCGTATCCGACCTCACCCTCCTCCCTGCTGCACAAGCACTCCAAGACGTCATCGCACGCGCCGACCGCACTATGGCCCTAGCTTCCATTTCAGGAACGAAAGCTACACTCGAGCGTCTCTATGGGTACGGAGGCCTTCCTCGCAAACCCTTGCCTCCCTTCCCGAAAGAGAAAGCCGACATCCTGTGGGCCCATCCGAACGTCGTCGAGCTCGTTCGAGTCGAACGCGAACTGAGCGGAAAAATTGCTTCTAAATAGAGTGTTGGGAATTCAATCGTGTTTGAATGGGAGCTCGATCTTCGTTTTGGTTCTTATATCTTGTCAACGTGTCGCCATTTGTTGTAGTTTTATTTACATTTGCTCTCCCCGGTCTCCTTCCATTTTCGCTTGCATCCTCCTTGGTGTGCTTCTTCATTTATCCTCCCGATCTTTTTCCATTTACAGCCTTTCTTGTTGTATGGTATGCATGTATTCTTATGTTTCACCAGGGCGGATGAAAGATAAAAACTTGAACACGCATCTTCTTTCTAGATATCGCGTGCGGTGGAGCTATATCAGGTTCCACGGAATCGGCGAACCTTGATTCTCTTATCAACTCCTAATCTCAATCAGACCCTGTGGACGGAAGCAAAAATGTCGTGGGAAATCAAATTCAAAGCTTATTTATCAAGCGAAAGAATTAAGGCTGCTTGTCGGTACGGAGAAATATTCATGGAACAACAGGGCCCAAGCCAAGGAGACTTCAGAGTGCAATTCGATAGGAATTCGGAAAGCCAAGATACAGTCTTTTCCCTGCGGGCCGTGGAGAAGATGCTTTGAGTTCGAGAACTGTCCGTGGAATGCGTCGAATGAAGAGGATATCAAGATCGATAGAATTTCGGATTATTGTTGTCTTCGATATACCAGCAGAGCAGAGAGACACCGGGATGCGGGAAACAGTAGCCAGCTCAGGGTCTCGCCGTATCTTTGGCGGAACTTTGCTTCGGGATATGAGAGGAGTAATGGTACAACCGAAATAAGAGCTTAGCTAGTTAATTTAGAGTGTACTATTCCTGATCAACAGTAGACGTGTTGCACGAATCCAGTAGCGACTCCGGAAACTAGAGCATTGAACTATCCAAGGGGATTCTTCAATTTAAGAGAGTCGGAGAATTCAGGACTGAGTAGTTTCAATGCTCTGGGAATGTTATGCGGTTTGTTATAGCTCATGTATCTGGATGGAAAAGCGTTACTGGAATTAAATTCTAGAATAATATTCCCGATAAGAGTCAAAGGTTCTTCGTCGATGACAAATCAAAAAATATTTACCCGGTTCGTGTTGGCATTGTTATCGAACGTATGACATGGGATACCCACAACCTAACCATATGGCAAGCGGGACGAGGGTTGATTCAGATTCAGTCCAACGAATGGGATGTAGTACAGGTTTTCACTGGCTGGTGGAATCAGAATCAGCAGGGCTGCGCTGCATCGTTGTTGATAATTAGAGGGACAAAATCATGAGAGCAATAGCGGCCATATCTAAGATGTGAACGTGAGGCGAACCAGTATGAGGTGACTGTTGAGAGCGAAAAGCTCCAGTAGGCGCCCGCAACCTCTCACGAACTGCTGACAGCTCTGCTGACCTGGCTACACGCCTTCCATGTTGAGAGCATTCTGACTAGGGCTGTAAGCTCAAGCTTTGTACGAGGTGAGAACTTCGTGTTTCTCGCTGGAAAAATACCAAGACAGGATATGACAGTAGATCATGGATCATCGCTGCCCATTCCTACATGTATCCCACGGGCCTTGCCAGGCGCGAGGTTTTCTGCGAGTCAACAATTCACTCCGAGCCAGTAGGTACGAATACACTATCAGGATGACAATTTGGTGACAAATTATCTTACAACCGTAGGCAAGGGCTTGGTAATTTTTTGACCAATGCTTGCTCATGATAGGGAACAGCGCGGGCAGGGCATGTTAACCCAACATCGTACCAGTTTTGTTTTCCTTCCACCTTTCACGCTTCTCGGCCGATCACTTCGTCCGAAATAAGTTGCTTCTGCAATTCTAGCTCGCTCAGCGACAACGCTGATCTATTCCGCCGGGGCTCCGTTGATGAGTAGATTTGCATCCGTCCAATTCTGCAGGGGTGCATCTCGTCCAGGGCGCTGGCAAAGGAGGTGAATGAGCTAAAAGGGGAAGAAAGACTTGGGCGGATAGAATGATCCCGTATTGGAGAATGCTATGCGAAAGTATGTCTACTAAAACACTACTCAACCTGCTTTCATGTCGATTAATTATATTCAACTAGTGAACGAAGGCGCCTCACTGTGAACTTCGGTTCGAAGTCATCAAGTTCTTGTCGGTGTCCCATAGTATCAGCAGTGAAAGTCAAAAATCAACCTTGAACTCAAAACACATCAAAATCTCCACGTTCATTGGTCTCCTGGATACATCGGGCTGTCGGCTATCATCACGGCGCCAACTTGCGGCGCCTGTAAGCCCTTTTGCAACTAGTTCAATGACGGCCCCCGAATGCATACTGAGAAAAGACGTTAACCCTTTGATACTTTGATCTCCGCATATGACGCAAGCGATGAGCCAAGATGAGCACGTTCCCCAATCCGAACACCTTGCCGAACACAGTGCCGTGCGCACGTCCTATCACGGCGAGCATCTGTTCGCTGACTCTTGAATTCGAGAGCTAATTCATTCTGCCAGTCTAGAGTTTCAGTGTTTGGTTGGCGGAAAACCGATGGCCTGATTCAATTTTCGTGGAGAGCGAATAAAAGCGTCGTTTTGCTATGTTAAGTTCTTCGGCCACTCCAAGTCAGGCCCGAAGGCCGGTGAGTCGCATTCGCCAAAGGCGCGGCCATTGTGGAACGCCGCTACGACCTACCAATCCTAACGCTTGGATTCTATAGTATGGCTGGGATCAACGGAGTGGCTTCGGAGAATTGTTCGACACTGACCAACCATTCACTGGATCATTTCCCTGTATTCTCTTTTCTATCGAAGTCGAAAGTTGCGAATATACCACCAGTCACGCATTCTGTTGAATGTATTGTCGGGTCACTTTTTTTCTGAGACCGACCGCGCACTTTTTCCGGAGATAACAGGACACTTCTTGAATATTCCGAGTGCCCTACTGCAAAATGGACGAACTTATCGACTGGACCTAAAGCACTTCTGAGATTCGGTCCTGTCCTCCGAACAGATCAGAGCTATACTTGGACGTTAGTTCTCTAACTGGCAGGTCCTGAAGCGATTCTCTTGCGCTCTTGTTGTTCCAGGAAGCGCTTCGCTCGCAAAGGAGACGGCCGCCGTGCTGCATCAGGGAAAGAACGAAAGACATCTCCTGCATTGATCGGAAATTGGCTCATCGTACGAGTTGTTTTTGCGTAAGATGAAATGAGCTATGGCATATAAAAAGGGGGAAAAAACGTCGTCTTTACTGCATCCACACCATAGGACCTACTAGTACTCTCATGGCTGGTATTCGAGTTTCGCTCTATTGGCTGTCTTTGGCCGCGGCGTTGTTGCCCAATGTCTTTGCCGCCACACAATTCTATAATCTCGATTTGAACACTGGTCAAGTCGCACCCGATGGATATGAGAGAACGTGAGTCTAATCTCTTTCGTCAACCTATGCTCGCTTTATTCGAACAACAGTGCCATCACGATCAACGGAGCCTTTCAAGCACCAGTCATCACTGCCAACAAGAATGATAGAATCGAGGCTAACGTGAGCGACCACATCACGGATCCGGCGATCTATGAAGCGACGTCAATCGTGAGCTAGTATTCAGCCCTTTCGTGTACTCTGTTAATGATCTTTTTCCAGCACTGGCACGGCATGTTCCAACATCGAACCGCTACCGAAGACGGCACAGGGTTTGTCACTCAATGTACGGAAAATACATATGTCCTGTCACATGTTGACTGATATCCCGATTGACTCGCTAGGTCCTTTGGTTCCCGGCAACTATTACAACTACAACTTCAGTACCGCCGGCCAAACAGGGTTTATCCCTTCTCACTATTAACCAAACCTTGATGTAGAATTCTGATTATCCTTGTCAACAGCACCTATTGGTATCATAGTCATGTCTCCACTCAGTACTGTGACAATCTCCGTGGTCCTTTGGTGGTTTATGACCCTGAAGATCCCTACATCGGCTTATACGACGTTGATGACGGTAGGTATCTCGCTACTAGAGAACATACTTCGTGGAGATCCTGATCCTATCACAGTCACCACTATTATCACGGTCGCCGACTGGTATCATCTACCTTCGCTGGCAGCATTTACAGATCCCACGATTCTAAATCCGTACGTGGCTCCCTGATAATATCGGGATTTTTTATAATATAATGCTCCCAGGACTCCCGATTCTACTCTCATCAACGGTCTCGGTCGTTACGTCGGCGGACCGAGCACGAATCTGAGCGTGATCTCGGTGGAGTTTGGGAAGCGTTACAGGTAAAAGCAACACATATTTTCTGCATATCAGATGGCTGATACTTGGGCAGATTCCGACTCATCAATACCGCGTGTTTCCCGTACTATAACATATCTATTGACAATCACAAGTTTACTGTTATTGAAGCTGACGGAGTGGAACACCTTCCTCTGACGGTAGACTCTCTTACGATCTTTCCCGGACAGAGATATTCTATCATTCTGGATGCCAATCAAACGATCGGGAACTACTGTCAGCACGCCTTTTCCGAGATTGGTGATTGCCCTAACACCGAGTCTATAGGGTTCCGTGCCAATCCCAGTCCAGCCATTGTCAACCAGACTCTATCAAGTTCGTTTTCCAGTTGAAATCTATTTTGTTCACCCTTGTTCACACCGATACTTTTTGCAGCCGATCCAGGACTAAACAACGCGATTTTAAGATAT
This sequence comes from Sistotremastrum suecicum HHB10207 ss-3, assembly GCA_001632355.1. NCBI lineage: Eukaryota > Fungi > Basidiomycota > Agaricomycetes > Sistotremastrales > Sistotremastraceae > Sistotremastrum > Sistotremastrum suecicum. The sequence continues at coordinate 89,125 of KV428072.1, read as the reverse complement.
ATTGGAGCGCCAGCAATTGAGCCCAACACCACTGCATCTAACAGCACGGATCCACTAGTGGAAGCCGACATGATTGTATGTTCTGCCTTTTCGCACGGTCTCTTATCCTAAATAGCCAATTCTCGGAAGCCACTGGTCAATCCTGGTGCACCGGGAGGTTCCGGCCCGGCGGATGTTGCTTATGTTCTCACTATCGGGTTAGATGTAGGTCTGAATCACCTATTTAGGAGACAGAGAATGTGACCGAAATCCCAGGTCTCGAACTGGACTATTAACGGAACGTCCTTCTATCCTCCTTCGGTACCAGTACTTTTGCAAATTCTTAGCGGTGCAACCACCGCGCAAGACATCCTTCCTCCGGGCTCAATTATCCCGTTACCGCCCAACAAGACCGTCGAGATCTCATTCCCTGATGCAAATGATATAAACTTGAGTCACCCATTCCATCTTCACGGGGTAAGCTGCCCGTCGATTGATTTCCGAAGCATTTGCTCAATTTACTTTGAACAGCATAACTTTGATATCGTCAAATCAGCCTATCAGACTATCCCAAACTACATCAACCCACCCAGAAGAGATGTTTGTGTGTCCATTCGAATTTTTGTGCCCATTTTGACCCTTCATAGGTTGTGGCGATTTATGGAGGGAACGTAACGTTGCGTTTCCAGACTAACAATCCCGGTCCTTGGATTCTACACTGGTACGTTTAACGATACGGCTTCCTACTCTGCGAATCTTAAAGTCGAAACAATAGTCACATCGACTGGCATCTCAAATCGGGATTGGCGATCGTCATGGCGGAAGACCCTGCAGGCGAAAAGACCGGCCCTAATTCGGTCATTGTCCCGCCAGCTTGGAACAACCTTTGCACTGCATTCAATGAGTCTGGTCTTCCTCCCGTGTAAAATAAAGTAAATAAAATTCAAGTTGTGTTCTGTTTAATGATTGGGCTCAATGAGTGACCGTTTGCCAAGGGCGTTGCCACCAAACAACCCATTTCCCGATTATCAATTCAGAAAATTAGATGCAGATCGAGATACAAGCAACACTCTGGAATTCAGAACTACTGCATGAAGATAGTAGGGTATAGCGAGATAGGTATCGAAGAATGAGGATGAAAAGAATAATGACAGCATAATCATGGATGGTGACAGCAGAACCTGGGAAACACAAGCAAAGCTACTATGGAGAGCGAGACGATAGACAAATCAAATGGAACAGATAAAGTTACATGATATCGTGAACGAGAAGCGAGGTGCTTAGGACTGTGATGACGAGAACGAAAACAAAAGTACGAAAGGATAGGAAGAAATCGTATAAGAATGCTGGTTTTTGTGAAAGCCCCTCAATGAGACGTCGGGACGGCGAACTCGTCACCAAAAGGGTTGACGTTATTGGCCTCTTGTTCCCGATTCCAATTATCTCGGACTGCATGTCGCCGTCAGGATCCAAACGGAAAGAACATTTAGATTGAGTTACTTGTTTGAGCGGCGGTGGGGACAGCTGCGAGGGTTTCGTATCAGAGCATCCGCGAGTCTATGATAGGTAAACTGATACGTACCGTTTTGCGCTTGTCCTTCACCTGCATTCGCAGCGTTGGAGTCGCGCGACTTCCAATGAAGCACCTTCGCCCTGATCTGCCGAGCCCATGCGCCGACGCTGGGCTTTACGGAAATCCCAGTCCTTTTCTCTGCATCGATGAGGAGTGGGGTGACCGTGCTGATAGACACGGCCTTGAGGGTGGGCTCCTTCACCGTAGAGGTTTCGCCGTCGTCGACGGGTGCGAATCCATCTGCATGGCTGTCCTCGTCGACCTCGGGTATCGAACTTAATACTGCTGACCCAGGGAATCGTGAAGCCCGACGTACGGGTCGAGGGCGGATGCCAGTAAAATTATCTGAACAAGAGGAGGGCTTAGGAACGAGGAGGGTGGGGGGAAGAGTTGGTTCGGGGCTTACCGTCGGAGACCTTGATAGACGCGGAGGGGGCGTTCGAAGCGCCGCCTATTTCGGAAGAAGGCGCGTGGGTCATCTTCGAATCCTGATGGTCGCGAATGGTCTTGTAGAGGAAGTAGTGTGGTTTGTGATAGTTTTGGGATGAAGACTGGTAGAAGAGGATGGGCGAACGGGGGGAGAAATAGACGGGGTAAATTGCTGAGGTATCCCGAGTTCTTTCATTATTTGTACCAAGTCTCTAGGTCGAATGCCACCCAAAAAATTCGGTAGAGTGGCATTTTATTAGCCTGGCTGTGTAAAATGTAGTCCTGTGTGAGAAATTGCTTTTTGAGGATAGCCTACTGAGGTAGGAGTGCTTCTCCCGATCGGAACTGTAAGCGAAACATAAGCTTATTTGTGTTTGTTTGGAGCGGAGTTGGAACTTACGCCATTCCGACCAACCTCAAGTCTACTTCGCTCGACCGTCACTGACCTCTGAGGGGGTTCGACTGTATGATAAATGATTCCCCTTCAGTCTAGAAAATGATTTTGGTACCCTAGACCCAGAACGACCCGCTTTTTCTGAGTTGCCTTGTACAGATCTAGGCATAGCAACCTCGGGCCCTGAAGTGCCTGAGACCGTTGTATCGTCTTGTGTATCCCGTCTGCAAGAAGGCAGTCTTGTCGAGGAGCCCCATACGCCTCAAAGATGCTCTAAAAACTCTAGAATCTACTCGTCTATTCGTTCGAGAGCAAAGAATCGACTCAACCTGACAACATCGCCGATTTTCCCGAGCTGTCAGTCACTTGTGAAGGCCCTGCTCTCGACGTCAATCACATAAATCACATGAAATGACTACGGACGCCGGCTAGTCATTTATTCTAGAAGGTGAAGTCATTTCCTTGGTTCGTGATTGGGCCGTACCTCGAATGCGCGCACTTCTTTCGGGCCTTTCTCGTTATTTCAAACCAACGAGGCTGAGCTGCATTGCCATACGCAGTCCCAAGAGACGCGCACTCATTCTATATAGTGAGAGAACAAAGTCGAGCTGGCACGGCACCCGTTCTGATTGTCCACCCCGTTCTGGTCGGTCTTGCTCTCTCGCAGTCATTCATACAAACAAAGTTGCTTCATGATGTCCGAGAATCGGCCCCTGGTGCCGATCTGGAACCCCAGAATGACGACGCCAGAAGGGGCCTCGCGTTCCTTTTGGCTTGTCTACCCGGCATATATTTTCTCGCTCGCACCGAACTGAATCCCGCACCTTGAAGAGACGACTTGTATTCCCTCGAACTTGTCCATCGTGCCCTCAGTAGCTCAATTGTCAACGTAGGAGTTGAGGAGGAGGAGGTGAAGGTGGCTCATCAAGAAAAAAAAGCGAGCGGGGTAACGTAACTCGCGGTCGCATGTCTGCGGAACAAAGGCAGAGCCTCAAAAATAAGGTTTTCATGAGTACTGTTCGCACCCCAGTGATTTCTATAGAGTCATACTATATCAACAGTGTTCAGAGACACTTGGCTCGAGTACTCACCCCAAACGACAGGAGTGCACTAATAGTAGGGCCGGAAGCCATACGAACGCACGGAGGCCGAGCTTTAGTTACCGCCGATCTCTCGGCGTTATTTGTTCGTTTGTTCCTGGTCGATCCATCAAAAGTTCTTCCACGATCGATCACGCTCTCATGAAACAGCTGCGCACGCATAGAAACCAACGGACGGAAAGCGGAGAACGGACAACAGATATATTTCCGAAGAACGACGAAGTGGGGTTGCAATGAATAAAGTTAACAGCATGTCAATGATCAATGATGATGAGAAAGCAAAAAAGCTCTGAGAGGGGGTGGAGGTAAGTGTAATAATGAGGGTGACGTGACCAGATATCGCTCTGAGTCAGGCGAGCTTTTAACTGCCGGTTGAAGGACCGGCTCCAAGGACAAGACCTTGACCTTGGCCTTTGCATATCCGCTCAAGGCCTTTTCCAATATCACTCCGGACCTTCTTCCGTGCGTCGGTCACTTTCTTCGCTACACCGAAGACAAAATCGTGGTCAATCTGCTCACACAGTTCAGGAAGGCTTTGGGTCGAAGAGAAAGGGAACGTACATCATTCGGCGACGTTATTGACTGGCAACTCTCGACGAATTCTTTCCGTGTTTCGGGTGTTGCATCGGTCTCCCCGATTTTGACAAGAATACCCCCGATGTCCTTGAGAGCAACCAAGGCTTTGGTTCGAAGGTTCTTGATGGACTGCATGACCTGACGACGCACGCGTCAGAGGCGTGCTTAAAGGGATACAAGATTGGGTGACATACCGGATCGCTCTTCTTCAGCTTCGACGCTCCACCCAGACGGAATCTAGCCGTAACGATGTTGTACAGAATCAACGCCTCCTGTCCAAGAGTCGCGATGTGCAAAGCCTCCCAAGGCAGAGCAGTGCTCGTCTCTGCAGTTTCCCTGAATCGCTCCTCCAGTTCTGCTGGATGCTCAGCTCCAGCTTGGGAATCTGAAGAGAGAGAGACTGACCATCGAAGTAATTGAGCACACTCTCCGGAGGATTTGTTGAGGGAGGAGGCTCTGATGGAGCAGTCGGAGCAGGCTTTGGCACTTTCTTAGCAGCATTCGCTGAGCCATTAGCGAGAGCGATTGCTCCAGGGACGAACGGCTGGGGAGGTGGTCGACAGTAAGTGTTGTAAGGCTCCAACCATGACACGAGCGCGAGAGTGAAGGAATGCAGTCTTCGCTCTTCAGGCGTCAACTGTCATATATAAGTCCCAAAGACGAACCTCAAAGGAAAGAACAAGACCAACCGTCTTGTAATCGTCTTCGGAAATCTCTCGTAATCGAGCGCTTAGCGCCTTGCGGTCTTTATCGATGGGATTTAAAGGTTTCGACTTGTCGCCTCCCAGGATTGCTTGACCATCAAGTGCTGGGTCAAGATCAGAAGCAAGCTCAAAACATATAATGTACATCTTCATCCACATCGTCAGCCATTCCTCCTAAGCGAGGATTAGTAAGCTCGGGCAAATCGGCGGACATATCGGAGACGTACTCCAGGTGATACTTCACCCATGCCAGTCTGAGTGTTGATCAATTTGCCCAAGGGCTGATATTCGGGGAAGACGCTGAAGTCGCGGTTGTCGTGATGGACTGCAAAAGAAACACCCAAAGTCAGTGCCTCGTTGAAGAAGAGAAGATATGGCAGAGACATTGTGAACGCTCATAGAGAAATTTGAGCTCGACGAGTTCGGTGTCGATCGTTTCCGTGGTAGCAGGCTCATGAGCTAATCTCATCCGAACATGCTCAATCTTCGTGAGATCTCGCTGGACGGAGCTATCCAACCGATCCTCGAACTCGATGAATTCAGGAATTTGAGAATATTTCTCGAACTGGAATGCCTTGACAACCATATCTGCGGTCTGTCGCAGATATCGTCAGACGCCGAAAAAGGGAGCTGTATGCGCCTACTCACCTCGTTGTTATTGCTGCTATATATTTGACTGCTCTCTAAGCACTCTTGAAGATATGTCAGGTCGCCGTTACTCGTAAGGGAGAAGGTAGCACATCTGGCGAGGATAAGATGCGCCAGTGTATCATTCTGAACCTGTTTGATGTTCATCTGGCGGTAATGTTCGAGAGCTAAAGACGGCGCTCCGACGAGCCGATAAAGCCGAATGAGGAGGAGTCGATGTTGGAATGCGTGTTTCGATCTCTGAGAGGCGTACTCGAGCACACATGTCGCACAATTCAAGTACGATATCGACTTGCTCAGGTCGTAGAGGTTGATGTAAGCCGATGCGGCGAGAATCGCAAGATCGTCTGCAGGTTGAAGTTCTGTCGAGGGAAGACCTTTGCCTGCATGGCATTGAGAAGTTAGCAAAGATGCGCGACCTCAATAAGTGTTCTACTTACCGAGACTGAGAGCGGCGAGATAAGCTCGAAGATACTGCTCAGCACGTTCCTCTTCCTTCTCCACCGTGACCTCTTCTTCAATCAACCGTATTCGACGTAACTTGAAGACATTGATAGAACGAACAAGCTCCGAAATTGATCCGGAGGCGTTGGAGAGGTCGCGTGTATCTAGGAAGGTTGTCCAATCTTCGCGTTCCTCGCCCTGAAGATCGATGTAGGGTTTGAGGTCTTCGAAACAGGCCGGCTTGTCGCCGAACGTCACAAAATATGACTTCAGAGACTCAACGAAAGGAATGTCGCCTTCAGCTGGATCAGGTACTGTGATGGCAGAATGATGCTGTGAGACGTACGTTTGGGAGGTTCTTTCTCTCGACATCTACGCTCCAGTTCCAGGAGAGCCAGAGCAGCACTCCGATCCGAAGTCCCATCTTCCTGTGCCAAGGAAGTGATCAGTTTCCGCGTCTCGTTTATCGTAGCTTCCAACTCTTCATGATCTGCGAGAGTGCAATCAATGAGTGAGGTAAAAGTCAGCCAATTCCGATCCCTGTACGCATCCTTTAGTACGTTTGATATCACGTATTCCCAGGTTTGAATATCTCACCGTCTCTCCGTAAGGCGGGTCCTTGCTATCTGAAGTTCAGATTCTCGCTTTCCCAGAGTCATTGCGAGCTCATGTCGGAGCTCTTCCAATACCAGACTGGTGTCACAGAGATGTTTTCCCACGTCTCCTTCCAACAGATTCAACGCTTCTTCATAACGTTCGAGATCTCGAAGAACGGTCAGGTTCAGATAGAAACGATCCGGTGAAGCGATTGAAGGGGACCCCGATGACTCAATAAGTCGTAATGCCAGCTTGAGAAGGATAGGGCGCATGACAGGGTCTGTTGATAGATCGCTAGCCTTCGCGAGCACCGAATCAGCGGAATAGTAAATGCAAGCGTAATTTGGCGCTCACTTGTAATACGGTGCTCATGATGCTCCAATACAGGTACCGATCATCCTTCGAATTCTTGTGCATTTTAGTTGCGACCTGAATATACGTCGGATGCTTTAGTTCCTGGAATGTAACTCTACCATTGAATAAGAGTCACCTGCTGTGCGGCCTTCCAATTTCCGACGCGTACATTTGCCATAAAGGTCTGTGCACCGAGCTCTTCGTTGGTGGGGTTCTTTTTGTATGCGTCTTCATACATCACAATCATGTCTTCGTCTGTTGATCGATGCGTGAGGAGGACTCAAAAGACCAAGCAAGGAATGACGCACGTCTACTGAGGAACCGCAACACGTTCGACATCGCCCCCAACACAAGCTCATCGGAAGGCTTTTTTGCGAGTATCTCGTCCGACAAGATCACAGCCTCGTCTATCTTGCCTATGCGAACCATCGCGAGGCATTTGAGAGTCTACGAGTCGTGTGAACATCAGCGCTCAACATGCGGTTCATCCGATTATTGAGACGCACCTTCACAAGTTCGTTATTAGGCTGCTTCTTGAGAATTTTGTTGCACGTCTGAAGCGCAGACTTGAACTGTCCCAAGTCGATTGCATCTGCCAAAGCAATTGAGCCAAGATTTCGTCATGACGGCCTTGCCAATGTTCGAATACCGTAGATGGGTCGAACTTGGCGCTCTTGGAGAGTATTAGACATGATACGCCTCTATCAGTGCGACAATGGTCCTGGGACAGGTCTGGTGTTGAGCTGAGGATGTGAGTTGCTAGCGAAAAATGTTTACAGCGTCTCCGAAGATCGGCGGGTCCCGGAACAGGTTAGCGGGCATCCCGCTTTATATCCGACGCCGTCTAATACCGCGGTGATTTCTTTCGAGGCTCAATCGACCGCTGAAAGGATGGAGAATGTCACGAAAATACCTTCGGAAAGTCTCTTTTGGTATGATGGGTCCCTGTTTTTTGAAGACTTTTTAACCGCCTCGACAAGCCACGATTTGGGGCTTTTTCAGAACTCTTCAACATGCATGATCTTGACCTGCGATCACCCTCGGCTCAGAAACGTCATCTCGTAAATACAAATATGTCATTGGCCGGACCAACGTAAATCCTGTCCCGAAACTGAGTCGTCAAGAAATCATTATTGAAGGGAAAAGGTAGGTTATTTCGGAAGAAAGAAGGATGTCATATCAGAAGAAGAAGAAATCCAGACGGGTCGAAGCAATCGATCTAAAGTGCTAAAGAGAGACTAAAAAGGAGAAAGTAAAAGCAGCATGATGACAGGAAAAAAAGAGGACGGGGAAGCTCGGCATAGGATAATAAGATAGGATGTGAGTCTAATGGAGGGTGTGCCAGAGAGATGTATGGGTGATTTTACAGTGCATGATAGAAAGAAAGCGACGATGGAAATGTCATGCTCAAGCTATCGATACATGGAATCTTGTGAGCCTTTTCACCGGTAGCACTGTGCTAGCGGTCAATCACGGTCATGACGCATGACGAACGGCCCCCGAGTTGTGAGGGAGCTCTAATTCCGGAATCCGGAAGTTTTCCTGAGTGCAGAGGAGATGTCGAGATGATGGAAGAGGAAGCGAGAGAAAGAGTAGGTTATACTGGAGAGTCGCGACTGACAGCTTCAGTCTTCACTTCTTCCTGCTTCTCGTTGAACTCCGTGTTCGGGTCTTCTTTCTTCTCGTTGGACTCGGATGCTGGAGTGAGTGTTCCGTCTGTCATTTGGTGAGTGAGGCCGGGACGAGAGGGGTCGTGATGGGGTCGTTCCTCGATTTGGAAAGTAATCGGAGCCTCTGACTCGGGCTGCGGGCCCGAAACGACAGCCTCCTCTCCCGACTCCAAAACAGCCACGACCTTCGGATCTCGATGTCTGAAGAAGACGAGAACCGAGAAACTAGCCAAAACAACGATAGCAAACAAGAACCAATAACTGGCCGCTCGTCCTTTATAACTTCTCGAACCGACTTTTGCTTCGATACTCGTCTCGATGGAAGTGACAGCTGCGACGCCCACTGCGGATCCCAATTGGAGAGCAGAGTTGAAGATGGCGCCGACGGTTCCTGCCATGCGTGGAGGTGTGGCTTGGAACATTGCCACACCAGTATTCGCGTAGAGAATGGTACATCCAAGCGTTCCGAGCAAGAATCCGGGTATGACGAGAGGGAAGTACAGGCTGGGACGGGAAGCAAATGCGAGGGGAGGTGTGGCAACGCAAAGTAAAAGGAAGCCACTGAGTATAGTGGGCTTCAAACCAAACATATGGGAGAGAGACCCAGCATAAGGCATGGCGGGCAGAGCAAGAAGGCCGATTGGAAGGCTAAATATACATTTGGCTGAGAAAGAGTGGTACGGGGACAGTGAAAAACGTACAAGTGAAGAGCTGAAACGATGGGTTGCCAGCCAAAGACATCCTGCCAGAGGGACGTGAAGAGCAAGAATCCTGTCGTCCACCAGAAATAAGGAACGAGTGCTACACCAAAGAGGACGGCAAAGTTGGGATAGAACCACAAACGAGGAGGTCTTGAGAGAGAAGTCAGACACGGTAGCCCGATGAAAGAAAAATAAGAAAGAAACACACAATGCAGCCTTTTCCACTGGGATTCTTCGCTCATACCAAAAGAAGAATACCATCATAAAGACAGAAATAATAAGAGGTGCGAGAACGAGGGCGGTAGCCCAGCCAGAACTTGAGCCACTTGTGATAGCAAAGATGAAAAGGATCATGGCAGCAGTGAGCACAGATACGCCGATCGCATCCAAACCCTTCGCTTTTTCGACTTTGACACCGTTTTCTATGATGATCTCGGAACCAGAAGCAGCGTCCTTTGGGATGAGGAAAACACACATCCCGGAGACGGGGATTACAATGACGGCTGCGAACCAAAAGACCCATCGCCAAGAAGCATACTGGGTCAGAATGGCACCGATGACGAGACCAAGAACTAGAATAATGAAGCGGATTGAGTGAACTGGTCCATTCCCGATTTCAAAGATACGTACCATTAGCGACGGCGCCAGTACCGCCGAATATCCCGAGAGCTCTAGACTGCTCTTGATGTTTTGGAAAGAGGTGAACAATCAGGTTGAGGGCTGAGGGTATGGTGCAGGCGCCAGCTAGGAAATCGAAAACTTAATCATATGAACACAATGGAAAATGCTCGAACATACCAATACCACACAATGCACGAAAGACGAGGAGCCCGACTTTGTTATTCATGAACCCTGCGATAATAGACAATACTCCGAGAGCGGCAGTCCCTGCAACGAAGGACCATTCTGAACGAGATAAGATGAATTGAACATGTAAACCAGGGCAGAGCGCGCGCTTACTTGGACTATATACGTCACTGATACGTCCACTCTAGGAAACAATAATACCACAATCAGATAAGGGAGATGAAGAACGTCAATCGAGACGCAGAAACCGAACAAAATACATACGAGGAGGAGAAAGGCAGCGAAAGTGAGCTGGTATGCGCTGATCAGCCAGACCGTCTCGCTCGTCGTCATGTGTAGCTCTGCGGCGATTTGGGGGATAGCAGAGAATAGTGCGGAATTATTGAAAGCATCGAGAAATTGGGCAAGACAAAATAATAGCAAAAGTAAGAGCTTGCGGACTTTTGAGTACTCGGAGAGCGAAATTGGTCTGCGGGAGTCGACGAGTGTTGGCGAAGGAGAGAAAGGGAGTTCAGCTGGCGTTGAAGACGATGATGATGAGGGAAGCATATTGGAAGTCTATCTAGCGGGAGAAAAGGGGAAGGGGTGGTGGTAGATGGGAGGAGTCTCCGAAGAGCCTTCGTGAGTGGATTAAGCAGTTTAAGTGCTTGTAGTAAGAGCGCCTCGCGTATTAGTCATGCATTACAGATGCTCCAAACAAGTCAAACACGATCCACGGGGTTCCTTTCGCCTTTCGCTCTGCCATTCCCGACGTTAGTTTCGCCGACGTTTCTCCCCTCATCGTTTCCAGCCTCGTTCAGTCCGCTCATGCAACCAATTCTTGTGTCATTTGAAGAGCTCGACCTCACAAAACGACTGAAGAATATTGTGCCGGCTAAACCACGTATTGCTGCCGATAGGCTAATACAGAAAGGGAGTTGGGTTCGGTACCGAAGCACGTTGCCGAACTTCGGCATCCATGCTCCGCCGCGCCTCCCTGACTCTTTTCGCCCTAATTATTTTACATCGGGTCGTCCCGGTCCTGAAGAACCAAACACGCAGAGATAACATGGAACGTTCATCTTACCCATCAGCGTGTCAACGAAACGTTACAAAAGTCGCTCACATGATCGCTACACAGGCTGATCCAAACCATGATTTTTCAACAGCTGGGAAGAAACGAAAGCGGATCTCGTTGCGGTGTAATTTGTTTTCTGTTCGGTGAGACACCGAGCCACGTCGCGAGGATCAATTGGGCTTTAGCAGACACGCAGCACGCCCACGTGAAGGGTCGACCTTCTTCCGTTACGTCTTTCTTCAGGGTCGGTTTCATGAAACCACGCGAAGGGCATGAGCCCTGGATATGACATCCACCCATCAGGCACATAATGAAAGCATGCAAGATTATCGCCAGATGTGGTTTGGGCGGAAGCAAAACCGCGTTGTCTCAAGCACGCAACCGTGTGCACGTTTTCTTATCCTTTGTTTGCATTCATACTCTGGATTCGGGAAGAACTGTCACTTCGCTACGACGTAATTGAAGACTACCATCACTCGAATTTTTTCAGAGATAACGACGTTGGACGTCGATCGGGATGACCGACTATCTGGCGCTTCCTGTGGCGACCGCTATTCGAATTCGGAACCGTGATGTCCGAAATGAATAACGAGAAACCCTTGTGAGTAAAAGTAATTCTGTTGAGCTCGGCGGAGGTACTCTGCGACGTGCAAGCATTCCTCGAGACGGGGAATGCGTAGTACGCTAGCGTTAAGCGAGGCGGTCTCCGCCGACATAGTGGTGGTGTAGAGACCCGACGACGTAAATTGTTCTGCTCGATATCGGGCAGGGTTATCGATGATCATTATCTCGAGTAGCAGACTCTGCAAACTTCCGCACTAATGACTTCTATGGCAAGCTAGCACTAAAGCATACAAGTGATATGACGGAATGTCCGTGGAGTCCTGTCCAATTTTGAGAGTCAATGAGACGGGTGGCAGGGCTAAACGGACGGCAAATGCGAGCGAGCGAGCGAGTCAGGAGAATCAGAAACGTTGCTTCTGTTTGTTTGGTGTTTCCAAATCTATATGTTCGGACAAGAACGGACAATATTCGACGGTTCCGAAAAATAGTCCGCAAAGCGTCTATTCCAGAGGGCATGAGCTCGAAAACTGATGCATCGGCGCCGCATCCATATAGCAGACGCGGGGAGGTGGAGGGTTATCCACTCATGGAGTCTGGAGGTGTGACTCGGCGCCGCATATTCTAACACTCGCTGAGTCACGTTACGGAGCAGAACGAGAATATTCGATACATCCACGGTAAAAGAAAAACACCGGGGCACTGGCATCTCTCAAAGTCCGTATCTTTTCCTAAGTGAGACCAAAGTGAACCTCCATCCAACTATTTGAGCTGCAAGAAATACCCGGAGCTTTGATTCTCAAATCCTAATGGAGAGACCCGCTCATCAAGAGCTCGCGTTCCGTGTTTCTATTCTTCTCGATACATGTACGTGTCTACCATCCCATCCGACAAGATTCGCAACTTGTTACAACCTCGAGGATCGGCAAGACTTCAAAACCCGATCGTCTGAAAATCCTAGAATATTCTTCGAGCACTCATGCTTTCTCTTTCTCCTTCAACGCTAGTTCGGATTCGGTAGGAAAAGCCAACGAAGTCTGTGTACTCGGCGGCTTAGTTCCTTCCACCAAACTACGGAACTCAGCGACTTGTTCATGGCCCCTACGTTTGCATACAATCAACATCTCCACCAGGTTTATTTATATTAGGTAAAGACCTACTTGATCATGCCACGTTCGATCTGCCTGGTTGTCATTTCTTTCAGATAAGGCATCAAACGTTCTTGATATGCAGGGGCAACTTTATACTAGCAAAAACGGGTCAGGACATGCTGAATGACGGATAAGTCATGAGGATTTACTCACGTCCATTAAGATCTTTGACGAGTCTTCGTGTATCTTTGCTAATAACGCAGGAACTAACGGACTATCTTCGAAGTCTTCTAATCGTCTCATGATCGGATGGCTATCAAACGCTCAATGATTTCATTTCATCCAGCTGGAGTAAAGACTCACACTCCGAAAATGATTCCGTTGGATCGAGGTAGTTTACGGAAAGTCTGATGGTCGACGCGGAACCATAGATCCTTCGGATGCAATTCCTCCGGGAGTTGTTTCCCACTTTCTAACGAAGCAATCGCATCTACAACAAATCATCAGAACAATACGTATCCAATCATAAAATGAAGCATACGGAAATGAAGTTGTCTATCATCTACAATCTCCCAACTCGTCCTTTCAAAAGGCTCATCCGACGTAAATCGTTTAAGAGTCCTCTCAACGCTCAAAAGGAGTTTCTCGTTGAACTGAGGAACAGGTGCGTGTGTGTCATGGAGTGAAAGATTGATTTTCTCCGAGAGAAGATAGAATCCTGTGTATCGTCAGCACTCGGGTTGATAAACACCCACGAAACATGATGATACCTGGAAATCCGACGAGTCCGCCGGTGAAATATACATGACCATCCTCCCGCTCCTTAGCCATCAAGAAATCATCTTGCACGAGCCTTATACCCAAGTTCAATCAACCTCACGATCGTTGAAAATTGAAAAGAAAAATGCAAACCGTGAGATAACCATCAAAGCGTCAACTCCTGATCGCCCATCTATCTTTTCGAATTTCTCATCGGTAACTTTATTCCATATCCCCCCTCCTTCGCAGTCGATTGACTCGAATAGTGTAGGATAACGTTTCGGAAGCCAATCTACAAGAATTTCTAGAAGTTCTCCACAGGCGTCGTCGTTTTCGGGTAACGAATCAATAACTTTCTTCCCTGGTGAGTTATTGAGTATAAAGAGATTGAGTATAGAGAAGTATGATGGGCGAGGAACAAACAAACCGTGCTCTGCGATGACCCGCTTCTTTTCCGCTAAATACCATTCGAAGTCTTTATCGATCTCTATCCAGTCATTTATGTGCATTGCTTGATGGGCCATGGTCTAGATTATCAAACCGAATTTCAACCATGTCTTTATCTACAGAAGTTCTAAACACGGTACCTGGAAATATGGATACCGCAGCGTCTTGTTAACATAAACATGCTTCACAAACAAGCCTCATGAGCACAGTACACCCAGATATGAGAATTAACAACTCACATTACGAGTCGTAGCAGTCTCAAGATCAAAATCCCACCACGGATCCGGATCAGGAAACTTCTCAGCCTTGGGTTTCTCCTCCACTTTCTTCTTCTCCAGAGCGCTAACTCTAGCCTCAACATCAGCCACCTTCTTCCACTGAAAACACACAGTCCATATTCCAAGAAATGCAATCGCCAAAGCGCCAGCAAGGATAAGAGTTACAATTGCCATCGCTGGGTTCGTGGCCAACGACAACGGGAAAGGAAATGGGAATGGTGGGATCGGAGAGCCTTTTGTCGCTTGCCCGTGACATGCTTAGATTATAGATAGCGCTTGCTTTACTCTGTGAGATAACGTGGGTGTTATAGAGTATTGGGGTATCCTCGAGGCTTCGGTCCGGATCCGGATGGGTGTGATGCGTTTAGACTCCGCTATCTCACCCTTACCCTTTTCTTTGTGCTACCGGTTTGTTGATGGGGGCTTTTAGAGAGGTGTACTGATATGCTTGTTGATAGAGGCAGGGTAATCGCGCTTGGGAACGATGGGGTGAGTTCGAATAGCTATAGTTTGAGAATCTGCGAATTTAATGCCTCACCGGCAGAATCGTTCCAATTATTGGTCATCGTTGCTCCTTGCAATTGGATGGAGTGGCTGAATCAAGTTGATAGTTTCGAATCTTGTCAGGATAGTCGAACGGACTGACGCTGAATACGTGCTCTATGGGTAAAAGATTAAGTGCGCGACATTCACAAAACTCAGAGCCCACAAGACAATGGCGGAAACGGGCTACGAACTAATCGGGTTGTGTTGGAAACCATATGCTGTCACAGCCTTTTGTTCTGTGAGTCTTACAATGTAACAAAGCGTAAGGTGTACTGTTCTGGACAGAGACTAGATTTAGCCAACTCGGATGTAACGAAGATCACGTCTGTGATTCGAGAGACTGTCTATTTGTTCATGAAGTTTCCAAATAAGAAGTTGTCTATTTGAGTTAATTCAGAGCCTCATCCATCGCTGCAGGTGTTGAGGCAGGCGTCGACTGAGGACAACTGAGGAGATGCCAGCGGTTGCTATGGGCGCTAGTAGCGACCTCAGCGCGGATGAGAGTGCCGAAGTCCGACTTGCTTCCGATGCTCGCTCTCTCGACCTCTTGTATTCAGCCCATCGTTACCCCCTTGAGGAGTCAGCTGGAAAACGACTGGAAAGTCATCCGCTGAGTGATTGTCTTACCCGTATTGCTCGCTGGTGCACTGACACTTCCGCATACGGCTGGGACGCGCAGCGCTCTCCCTCTGGTGACCTGGTCCTGTTCCCCCTTCTCGACACATCGACTACGACCGCACGCTCTCTTTCACAATCGTAGTACCTGGGTGAAAACAACCTGCCCTAAACCATGGATTTTTCTATATATTCCTAGCCACCTATAGTGAATTTCTCAAGTCGTACCACGAGGAGCGGTGCGGTGCGAGATTGAGGTCTTGGGGCTTCGGTCGCTCGAACTCTCTCTGCTGCATCGCTTCCTCTGCTACCTCTTTTGTCGTCGCTGGCAGTGACTCGGGAAGGTGAACACGCAAACTGTCCGCCTCATGGGCCTCGCATGTCCATGGGAGCACCCGGCACTAAAAACTGGGTGGAATTGTGGGGCATCAGGCGCGGCGAGGCTGGCGGCGGTGACATTCTCACCTTTCTGCTCTAGAGCTTCTTCCACGTATGGCGTCGTTGGCAGTCACTCGACAAGGTAAACACGCAAACTGTCCGCCTCATGGCCCTTGCATGTCCATGGGAGCACCCGGCACTAAAAACCGGGTGATATTGTGGGGCATCAGGCGCGGCGAGGCTGTCTGCGACGTTGTGACGGTGATGATCTCACTTTTTCTTGCAGCTCTCTAACGACGAGGAGCGATGGGGTGTGAGATTGAGATCTTGCGGCTTCGGTAGCTCGAACTCTTTCTGGCGCATCGCTTCCTCTGCTGTTTTCTCCTCCCATTGGCGGCTCCCCTATACAATCTGGGGAGCCGTGAGCTGGGTGGAGTCTGGTCATCACCGTCCATCGCTTTTGTGGCGCAGTTTATGGAGTGTGGCTAACTTACAAGAGTCTGACTGCATGCGGACCTCTTTAGTCGAACATCATCCCTCAGTGAAAACGCGATCTCGCACGCCGAGATAATTCTATTGTTACCTGGTGCATGATTCCTCGTCATCACAATTCTGTCGCTGACCATACCCTTGATACCTAGCGACTCTTACTCGTACATGGGCTCGGCTCATCCTGCCCTCATCCACAGCGTACCGCCAGGTATGATATCTACCGCGTCTGTTCTGCTCTCGCTAACACCCTGCCGCTATTGGATCTTTCAGACACATTCATATTTTCGAGTCTCCTCCCTGAACAGGTACAATCTAGTTACTCTTAATTTTCCGCAGTCTTATGATCAAGTCCCAACCACGGATCCGGATCAGGAAACAGCGAAACCTCGGATTTCTCCTCCCCTTTCTTCTTCTCCAGCGCGCTAACTCTAGCCTTGACATCCCCAACCTTCTTCCACTGCAAATACACGGTCCATATTCCAAAAATCGCAATCGCCAAAGCCCCAGTAAGGATAAGAGTTACAAATGCCATCGTCGCCAACGGGAATGAGAATGGTGGGATCGGAGAGCCTTTTGTCGCCCGACATTCCGGAGTCCTAGATAGCGCTAGCTTTACTATCCTATGAGATAACGTGGGTGTTATACGGAAAGAGTATAGGGGTCTCCTCAAGCCTCGAGGCTTCGGTCCGGAAGCGGAGGCGGATGGAGCGTGTTGATGCGTTTAGACTCCGCTCTCTCACCCTTTTCTTTGCGCTACCGTCTGAGTTGTATGTGCGTCTTTTTGGATGGTTTGTTGATGGGAGCTTTCAGCCGGGTGCACTGAAAAGATTGTTGATGTCGGCAGGGAAATCGGGCTTGGGACCATGGAGTGAGTTCAAGCGTTCGAGAATCCGCGAATTGAACACCTCACTGGCAGGATCGTTCCAATTGTTGGTCATCGTTGCTCCTTGCAATTGGATCGAGTGGCTGAATCAAGTTGATAGTTTCGAATATTGTCAGGATAGTGGAACCGACTGACGCTGAATACGTGCTCTATGGGTAAAAGTTCAAGTGTGCGAAATTCACAGAACTAATGTGACCATGCACTGTGGTACAATCTCCTCGGGATGTTTCATACACTAGTCGAGTCTTCTAATTCGACTCGGCAGGTGTTGACATTCGGGCTCACTTATAGATTTCATGAAATGGTGCCGTCTGAAACGTTCGTCGCTCATATCTGCAGATTCTTTTGGGCAGGCGTTACTGTAATAGCTTTGGTGCCGTCTTAGACTTCGGCAATTTTGGTGGCACACTTGCGTTTGCTCCGCGAGCCACTGTCAACACGCTTCTCCACATATGACCGTGACATCCCACTGGCCTTCGGACTGCTGCTAGCGTCTGCCGACACCCATCGGCATACTGGTGTTATTTTTCTCCTACGGATGATCTGATAACTCTCTGACTCTACTATGCTCGTCGCCATCTTCGAATGCCGTCCGAAGAGATGTGTGTGAATCCCGTCTCGGAAGACTATGCCTTCACATTCTCCTTCCCAGAGGCTCCTGCTCCTTGTCTCCGGTAAGTCCGTATAAGGACGCGACTGCGAAGCAGGAGCCTCTGGCACTTGATGACATCCGATTCCGATTCGAGGTCCTGGTCATGTTCGTGTTTTTTTCTTTTTGTGGCTGTTTTTGATGCAGGCATCCTGGGGATGGTATTCTATTGGACTTTGTGGTGGGTTTTTTGTTGTGGGGTGTTTTTGTTCTTTTGTTGGGTGTCATGTTGGTTTTTTTTTGTGTTTACGGTTGTTTGAATCAATTGGCATTTTGGTGCCCTTGTGTTTTTTTGCTCTGATCTTTGCTTTCTCTCATATGTGTGTTTAGAGTGTCGGGTCTTTTTCTGGTCCCTTTTGACTCTCCCTCTGCTTGCTTTTGTTCTATTATTGGTTGGTTCTGTTTTGTTGTTGAAAGTCATTCTCGGGGGTGACGTGTCCGTGTGGTGCCGCGGGTCTTGGATCGGAATCGGATGTCATCAAGTGCCAGAGGCTCCTGCTTCGCAGTCGCGTCCTTATACGGACTTACCGGAGACAAGGAGCAGGAGCCTCTGGGAAGGAGAATGATGCCTTCAACCCTTTGCCGACTTGTTCCCATCCCGACTCAACCGGGTGCCGTCACCTTCGACGCTACTTTATAGCTTCAAACGCATGAGTCGAGTCTTCTGGCCGGCAGTCACTGATTACGAATATTGATGGACCCACTAGGAGTGACTTGACCATGCAGCCAGTCCGCTTCTCAGTCCGATTGCTCAAATGTTTCGGCACGATTGCCTCACTTTGATCCCGAACCAGTTTTCGCCCTTCTGCCGAACTGCCGGTCTGCCGAGTAGCTATACGCTTCTCTGAGGTATTTGAGGCGTATAAGGCGTAATTAATTCCGAGTTTGGATTTTCGACAATCATTTTTACTCTCCAAATCAACGAAGATCCGTCCCCTGCCGAGTTTTCAAAAATCCGGCAAAACTGCAAGTCTCTTGCAAATTCTAGGAACAATTAATTTATTGTCTGTTTATCTTGAACCGATAGCCTCCACGAAGGATGTGGTTCTTGGTCCGCTGATGGTTGCTTCGTCGAGCTCCAACTTCTGGATATTCGTCATGAGATCGTCATCTAATCTGTAGATTTGCGTCGAGATGGGGAAAGTGCATGCCGAGGAAATAGCCGGGATGAGAAATATATGCGCGATCGAGCTTCTTTCAGCCTGCCGCCATCGGCGCTTGCACGCCGCACCTCCGCCCTGCCCTTGCCAAGGCTTCGGCAAGAAACGGCACATTATTCCGGCATGCCAGCCGCATCCGCCGAGATGCCGAACCCTCGGAGCGACAACGGCCACCCTGCCGAACCTATATCCGAGCCGTGGAACGACATCGAGGAAGTCGCGACAAAGTATTTATACATAGCGTGCCGATGAAGCGCTTTTCCCCTCCCACTCACAACGACCATGAAGGACTCGACGACGCCAGGACGGTCACCGACAGGCAAGCCACCACCCCCCAGCGCGAAAGCCGTTGGAGTTCCAGCTCCCGGAGCCGTCAGCCACGCTCCAGGCGCTTCATGGAAAGCTAATGAACAACATGTCTTGCCGAAAAATAACCTCCCTCTCGTATTTTTTGGATTCATGCTTGCTATCTTTTTGGCTGCAATCGACCAGACCATTGTTGCCACAGCTTTACCGACAATTTCAGCGCGTTTGGGTGGAGGATCTAACTATTCCTGGGTCGGAAGTGCATATCTCTTAGCATCCGCCGCTTGCTCTCCCTTCTATGGAAAATTCTCAAACATTGTTGGCCGAAAACCGGTCATCTTTGGCTCTATCTTCATATTCCTCATCGGTTCGGCATTATGCGGAGCGGCAAAGACGATTAATTGGCTCATTATTTGCCGTGCCATCCAAGGTGTAGGAGGAGGTGGCATCATGCAGGTTCGTGCTCAATTCCACCTTCCAGCAGCGTCCCATCACGTAACGGACCCTATCTGACCGGTGTCGGATACAGATGGTGCAGATTACCATATCGGATATCGTGTCCCTGGAAGAGTACGGCTCTTATTTTCCTCCGTTTCAATCGGGATCCTGACTTTCTGCTTTTTTGCTCGTTCAAAAAGTCGTGGCAAATACGGGGGCTTCGTAGGCTCGACATGGGGTATCGCAAGTGTCTGTGGCCCGCTTATCGGTGGCATTTTCACCGATCACGTTTCGTGGCGATGGTGTTTTTGGATCAATCTTCCCACCGGTGGATTCGCAACTGCTATCCTGTTTTTCTTCCTGAATCTCAATCCTCTTCCACAACCTCGACCATCGTTTATGGACCATGTTCGAGCCTTTGATTTCATAGGTCTTGGATTGATCGTGTCTGGGGTAGTCTGTGTTTTGTTGGGATTTAGCAGTGGGGAGACGAAGTGGGAGGACGCGCAGACGATCACATTGCTCGTTGTGGGATGCTGTCTTCTCATTGGCGCCAGTATTTTCGAATGTTACACCACGCGGTCTCCCATTATTCCACCGAGACTTTTTAAGGTACGCCGACCTTCCGGAACTTGGAAGACGACATTTTGACAGTGCGATAGACACGAACGACAGCTGTCATCCTTACGACTGTGTTCTTGCATGCCGTTGTCTTTTTCGCTGGATCGTATTATCTCCCTCTGTATTTCCAAGTTTTGGGATCTTCCGCAACGGGTGCGGGAGTCAGGTACGTTATTCTGACAGTTCTTGGTCATCCTTCTCTCACGCACTGTCGTGATTTTTCGTAGAATGTTGCCATATTCGTTGGGGGCGGCGTTCATCTCTGCGACCAGCGGTCAGGTCGTGACGAGACTGGGAGAGTATCGAATTGTTATCTGGATCGGATGGGTAAGTACTATGGTGGCTCTGCTCATAACCAATATTCATACGACTCTTTTATGATTAGGGTATCTTCGCCGTCGGTCAAGGCCTCATGATCATGCTCAGCGATACCTCATCAACGTGCGTCTTCTCATCTCATAATAAATGGGTGAGACGACGACTGACCATCCTTCCAGTGCTGAAAAAGTTGTTTACCCCCTCATCGCCGCAATTGGCATCGGTTGTCTATTCCAAGTGCCACTCATTGGTCTTCAAGCTGCTATGCCACTCAAGGACATGGTTAGTACCCATTACCTTCATTTCTTCGTTCTAACTGATGGCTGTGCTTAGGCAACGAGTACTGCCACCTTCATGTTACTGAGGTACGTCCGTCCCTCATTCTCTTGGTACAAAAAAAGCTCATGTCTTTGAAGAACCTTGGGAGGGACAGTAGGCGTCGCTATCGGACAAGTTGTCTTCTCTAGTGTTCGTCGTTCCTTCTACTGCTTTTTTCACATCACCTGAACGTCTCCTTTAGCAATTGAACAAGAAGCTCCATAACATCCCTGGATTGCCAGCGGGGACGACAGCATCGGAACTTGCACAACAAGTTCGCAAGATCCAATATTTCGATGTAAGTGTTTTTCTGTATCCAAGATGAAAGCACCACATCTGATCACGCTCTTCTCTAGCCTGAAACTGCCCAGCTTGTCCGACATGCCTTTGCAAAGTCATTAAGTGACATTTGGATAGTGGCCACTCCAATCGCAGTTCTCGGCTTCTTCATGGGTACGCCTCTCATCTATATCTCTTCCTTCGAAGAGAGCTAACGGAAGAACAGTCCTATTCATCAGACGATATAGTCTCAAACGCCAAATCGTGCGCGGAGACAAATCGAAGTCAGGGGACCCTGATAAGAAGCTCGCCGCAGTCGGAACGCCTTCCGCTGCCGATGCGCCTACGGAAGCTCCGGCCATGGGCACCCCTGCCAGTGCCGCAGTGTTTTCGAATGGAATCTCAGAACAGACGCCCGATAAGGCGCCGCATCTGAGTTTGCGGCCTGTGGAAGAAAAAGAAGAAGACGAGCAGAAAGAAGATGAAGATGAAGAAGTTACGGTGATGGTGGATGAAGAACCTGTTCCTTTAGATGTGCAACCTTTAGGTATGTCCTCCTCCATACATATATGTGGGCTCGACTAACGCAATGCATTACCAGATCTCGAAATGTCACCGATGTCAAATCCTAATTCACATTCAAAACCGTCGACGCCATAACGCCATCTGATTCGACATCTTCCCTTTCCTTCTTTTCTTCCATTTGGTTCCCAGCACGCACGATTTAGTATACGATAAACCTACCTTATGATCTCTTCAAACTTCATTACTCCACCTCGCAACTCGTTTCTCGCTTTGGTCTTCATACCGACATCTAACACCAGGCATCGATTTGTACATGATTATGTCTAACGATTACGCGCTGTCTTAAGATATAGTGGCCTAGCGCTCGTACGTACGTACGTACAGTAAATAAATCGAACCATCAAGTGTACCAGTAGCATTATTTTGTATACCGTAGAATTCGAGATAAATTTAGCTGACGGGCTCGCTAAGCAATCCATGAAGCATGCATGGTATTCTCTACTTCTGAACCGTGTGATGATTTTCGAATCTGGGTTCGCAGGTTCCAGGGTGTACTTCGAGATAAGAGAGAAGGTGCAATAGGCCGTATAAAGACAGATGGAAAGTCTATATATACAAAAGGTCCGATAAGAAAAGAAGATGTATTGAATACATTGAAGTCCGTGTTCATGAATGAATGATCATGATTCGTTATGCGAGGAGAAAAGAAATGGGATCATGACGTCATCGAGTAAGAGACCGTGTCATGGTGTCGTGGTCGTGCCTTGAGTCTTCGCGACCTCGAGGGCAGGCGACGACGGCGAAGGTGAAGGTTAAAGACCTTCTCAGCTTGAACCTGATCCTGTGAGGCCAGGGATGTTTATTCCGAGTCCGTTCAGGAAGGGCTGGATGAAGAATCATGAGCGAAAGTAAGTGTCAAAGAGAGAAATGACAGACCTCGACTTGATCCAAGCTTAACGGACATTCGAAATCGGCATTCCCGCTAAACGAAGGTGATATCGTTGCGACAATAACTTTGATGTGCAGCTATCATCGCACATACTCAGCCACGTGTAATTCGAAAGCAGGAATAAGACGCACAGTGAGTTTATAGGCTATCTCAATGTTCGATTTTGACGATCCAGGAATCAATCCACATTTGTTAACCAGATCGGAAAGAATAGCACCATTGGGATCAATGGCTTTGCTGTAGGTGAACGAGAAAGGGAAAGTGAAGTTCTTGTCCGAATTGGCGTCAAATGTGATGTCTTTCTCCGTGCCACCGCCCACGTTGGTATTGTTAATCGGATAGAAGATATTGACGTCGATCTCTTTGAAGTTTGCTGAGAAGTAGTTGGGATTGCGGACGAAGATGCCAAAGCCGAGGTTGATTTTGAATTCGGAGTTGGTGGTGGCTTCGAATGTACTTCCGTTCGTTGACGTTTGAACGCCTTCGAATGCAACGATTGGGGGTTGTATCCACTGAAGAATGCAAGAGGAATTCAGACTCTCAGAACTGGGAGTCTGGGCCATGATGGAAACGTACCAGAATCAGCGTTAGGATAATGCTGACCAGCAGCAATAAGAATATCCACAAAAAGCAGCAGCAAAATCTTCCACAGCATCGCACTCGTCCTCCCTGGATCGGATGTATCTTAGACACTGGAAGCTTCTTCGCCAGCAAATGTGCTTACCCTCGTCCATCTATCACCATGATGATCCATTCTCCATCCTTTGATATCAGTTGTTCTTCTACGTGACGTTAATTCAGATACTGGGGTGGTTGAGAATCAGATTACATACCCTCTGGACATAGGTTGAGTCCCTGGAGTGAATGAATGCCTCAGCGAATCCCTCTTCGGCGGCCCCGACGGTGGTGCTCGCGTGAGGACCGAGTTCGTCGTTCCTCTCCTCGACAGACTCCCGCCCTTCGTCAAGACGTTCTTCGAAGGCACAGGAGGTGCATCGCTCTCAGCACTGGGTTCGGCCGCATTGCCAACGTTCATGTTCGTCGGAGCATTAGGGTCGTATCCTCCATATCCAGCACCGTAGGTCGGTCCATATCCCTGCCCATAACCTTGACCATAATTCTGACCATAGTTATTCCCTCCATAGCTATCACCATAAGCATAGTCGTGTGCTTGACCACTTCCACTCGCTCCAGCGCCAGCGCCTCCCTGAGCCCCAGTGACGTTTGTAGCGTAGGGATTGTATCCACCGTCGTCGTCTTGATAATTTCTATAAGAAAATGGCGCATTGTTTCCACCAGAGCCAACGTAGGGATCTCTGTAGCCAGACATGATGATGGTGAAGTCGCAGACAATGATGTATTTTGTTGGCGGTGCAGCGTTGAGTGCCCGCAGCGCGGCATCAAGAATGGCATATGAGTCCCACGATTATTTTCTCTGCTTCCGCCAGCCATGTTCCTTGCCAGCTCAAGTGCCACCAACGAACTTTTAGGTGGCAGGCCATATCCTAACTGTACTACACAGCATCCCTGTAGTTCCAGACTTTGAAGCGCGGTCCCAAGCAGTGAGTCCCTGTATCGACTGAATACTCTCCGAGACCTGATGTGAAGTCATACCGAAGTAAAGATGTCTAAATTCAAACCTGCACTGATGGACGTCCCAGAAGAGATATTCGAGATGATAATATCAGCCATCGTAGTCGAAAATTTATCGCCCTCAACCATTCTCGACTTGCTCCTCATATCTCATCGCTGGAAACGATTTCTAGAACCTCATCTCTACAATACCGTCCTCCTTCAAACCGACTCCCAAATCCAATCCTTCTGCACAAACGTCACACCTCACAACAAAGCACTCGTAAAGAGGCTCACCATCCAGCCTCCCGAAGGCTCCTCCTTTCACGACCCAGAGTTAAAATCAGAACCGCTGAAAGGACTCAACGAATGCACGAACCTCCAATCTCTAGCTTTCAGAGAGTGGGGACTCAACATAGACTGGGAAGATCTCCGTCCTCGTCATCTCATCTTACCATACTACGATAATCTCCGTCTTGAAGAGGACCTCCCGAAATGGAGGAACGTCACTCATCTTCGTCTGGACTACGATCTATTCTTCCCTCCTAATGCGGAACATCTCGAGTATCCTCATTGGGAGAATTTGAAGCAGCTTACTCTGGAAGTACATGATTGTCAGATCTACGATGATGGATTGGCGTATAGGATCGCGGAGGAGTTTAAAGCTGTGTATGAAAGGGGTGTTATCGTCATTGTGTGGATGTGGCCTGCGATGGGGAATGAAGAAGATCGGGAGAGTAGACCGATTGGTCGTGGACAATGCGAGATACCGAATCTTTATTACGCTGTGGAGTGGCAGACAACGCGAACGTATCCAGTGAGGTGGTGGGAGGAAGAGGAACATTTGGTGGAGGTTATCCAGAAAGCACCTCCTGAATGGTTCACCATTGAAGGAGTCTAGGAGTCTAGAAATGACTGGCGGAGCGTATCGAAAGTGAGTATATGCTTCACCGCGATGCAGATTTAAACTGATTATGCTTTCTCCTAGAAAGCGGCGGGGTATTAAGCTATTGGGACTCAAGTCTCGAGACGGCGTAGCCTACGTTGTGCCAGGAGCGATAAAGAATACATCAAAAGTGCAATACTACAAAAGACGAGATACTCAATGTTATTCCAATACATGTATCAGCGAGCTCTTACATCCCGACTACAAACCTTTTCGCTCGATTGCATGAAGACAATTCCTTGGATCTTTCCTCCCTCCTCTGAAGCACCTTCACAAGCCCAATCACGAACAACAAAACCATTTCTCAATACATCCCTTTCGTCTGCGGGTTCATCCAAACTGTCACATCATGATCAGGAATAGCTTCAAGCAACGCTTCCGCCCGTTGTGATCGAACGCGAAGGTCACATTTGAAAGGTTTCGGATGTCTGCCATCAACACCTCGTGCTTCAGCCCCAATATTTTCTGATATAAGAAAGGAAGGAATCTACGCACGAAATAACTCCAGTGTCATAATCGCTCGCCGAAGGTTTATGGTCCGCAATCGCATTGATATCGAATACTGCTAGGGACATAGCTATTGATAACCAAACGGAAAGTTCGGCGAGATGTTGTCCTGGGCAATTCCTATATATTTCCAAAGTGATCAGTCAGGAAGTTCAACGGCGGGACGTTGGAACGAGCTGACTAACCGTCTTCCATAGCCAAAAATGATCCTGCTAGGGTCGAGAGGGATGTCATTCGTCGTCTCGCAATCTCCACCTTGAGCTTTGGCCAAGAAGCGTTCCGGTCTGAACTCGTTTGGATTGGGGTACATATCCGCGTCACGGGTAATTCCCCTGAATAAGGCGTCAGAAGAACTCCAAACCGAATTGCCCATAATCGATCAGACACATACCAAAGATTAGAAATGACATATGACCCTTTCGGTATTCTCCAGCCTCGATATACGTCTTCCTGTCTCATAACATGTGGTATACTAGCCGGAACCACAGGAGCCCATCGAAGAATTTCCTTCACCAGTGCATCGATGTATGGGAATGAGTGATTCTCTCGATCCTGCAAATTCGGTAGTCGTTCGCCACGCAATACTTGGTCCAATTCCGCATGAGCGCGTTCCTGGATCTCGGGGTACAGGGTCATTGCTAGAAAGAAAGAATACACGGCGGATACAGTTGTGTCTGATCCCCCGGTGTAGATTCCATTCGCTGCCCATGTGATGAGATGTTCGTCATCGGCGCTGATAGCGGGCCCTTTCTCTCTGAGAAGCTCTCTCGTGTACGATAGGGGCGCGGTGCCATCTGCCTGTCGCGTATAGGTGTTAGCGCATGAAATTAGGAACTGAGATCATGGACTGACTATCTGCCCTTTAACGAAATTCAGTGGGTTGTCACTAAAGGCCTTCACAGCTTTGCGCCATTCCCTGGCAATTTTGTGAAAGGACACGAATGGGAACCATTGAGGTAAATGTCGCACTGTCAAGATGAGTATCCGCGAGAACTCCTACTGGGCCGAAGAATACTGACAAGGGGGAATAAAATCGACAATCCACGCTCCTGGCTCTGTGGATCTGGAGAATGTATCCATGGCATCTTCCACAATTTTCGTCAGAGGATCTTTCTCCTCGGCTATCGTATAGCCATCTGCAAAGCGATTAGCTATGTTCGAGGCTACGAGGCACTGAGAGGCGCTTACAAACGATACGTAAAATGATCGCATTAGCCGTCCACCGAATCCTTTCTTGTAGGTGCAATCCTTCATGATCTCCACCTCGAACATCGTTGTAAACCTTTCTAATGAACCTCTTCGTCATCTGCTCTTCGACGTCCCAAAAATGAGTTGAGCTCCGGGATCCCATTAGATGGCTGTACGATCGTCGCATTGTCTTCAGCGTGCGATTATATTGGAGGAGAGTTATCGCCTGATCCCATCCTACCCTGCGATGCTTGCGTCGATCGGGTATTCGCCGTATAGGTACGGAACTTACAGTCTTCCCATGGTGAATTTAGGCCTATCAGAACAAATAGCAGACTTCTTTATCATCATGTCTACCGCTGCTTCGTGCGAGTTCAAAATGATAACATCCTGTCCGAAGACTGAAACATGAACTACATCGCCTGGAGAATACTTATAGGTGAGAAAGACAGGAACGGATGTACGGTGGACCCACCGTATCGCGAACCCCATTCGTGATAGGTATGCCACTCATGCGATTTGGGCATTTCGAGGGCATTTCCGATGAAAGGATAGCCTTTAGGGCCAGGAGGAAGTGGAAGACGTCTGCGATTCCGAAGATAGCGCAGAAGAAGGATCACGGCAAGAAATGTAGTGGCCCAAGCCAACTGGTGAATATCCAACATGTCTCCGTCTTAAAACAGAGGGATGCAAATGATGCAGTGCCTGTTGCTTTCGCCGCATTTTATGCAGAGTGGAAACGGCACTACTCGGGGCGGATCGTCACACATTCCGTGTGTACGACAGCAGAAAGGAACTTGGCTCATTCAATCTTCCGGCAATGCTTATCAGAAAGCGTGAGGCTCACGAAAGTTGTTGCATCGAATGGTGTTCACAAACGGACTGATCCGACTCCGCAAGTCGAGAAACATAAAAGTAGTCTTCTGGAGATTCACCTGAACACGGAATGATGATCATCCAATGAAATCAAGAGTATGCAAAGCATGGGAAGCGCTATTTAGCATCATTCGAGGTTGTGGCCGTCAGTGAAAGCAGATGGTTTCCGGACTCCGACTCCGGATCGAGTTCTCAAGAGCTATGGAAAGGTACAATTTACATGTAAACGTGTAATTGACTCTACTATCTCCTAGAAATAATCGACTACATGCAGTCAATCGAGATGTACCTACAATATGTCACTGAATATCTGTCTGCTCGAACGCCAACTCCGAGGAGGAACACACTGGGCGTCGGTGACTAACGTTACAACCTCCATGGCCGACTCGGAGACAATCGCAGCGAGAAAAAAGACAAGTCTAAGGAGGTGGCTGAGATTGGGCTGTAACAGCGCCACCTCGTTCGATACAACTCCCTCACTAGTAGATGTCAGACAAAGTTCCACTGGTGCCAGTGGTGCCGGTACAAAGCGCGATCCTCAATGCCTCCTCTTCGTTTGTGGGTTCATCCAAACTGTGACATCATGATCAGGAATAGCTTCAAGTAATGCTTCTGCCCGCAGTGACCGAACGTGAAGGTCGCATTTGAAGGGCTTCGGATGTCTGCCATAGTGCTTCAGCACCGATACGCTCTGATAGGAGACAGTCTACGCACGAAATGACGCCAGTTTCATAATCGAACGCCGAAGGTTTATGACCTTCAATTGCTTTGATGTCAAATACTGCCAGCGACATGGCTGCTGAGATCCAGATTGAAAGTTCAGCCAGATGTTGTCCTGGACAATTTCTGTACGTCGGAGGGGTGTTTTGTTTTGTCAGAACACCAGATACTGTGAATGAGCTAACCAACCTTCTTCCATATCCGAAGCTGATCCTGCTGGGATCGAGAGGGATGTCGTTCGCCGTCTCGCAATCCCCACCCTGAGATTTTAACAAGAAGCGCTCAGGTCTGAACTCGTTCGGGTTGGGGTACATATCAGCGTTACGAGTGATACCCCTGTGTAACTCGTTATTAAGTCGATACCGTGTAGTACATGATCATTCGGGACCTACCAAAGATTGGAGATGACATATGATCCCTTCGGTATTCGCCAGCCTCGATATTCTTCTTCGCGTCGCATAACATGTGGTATACTGGCAGGAAGAACCGGGGCCCATCGAATTACTTCCTTCACCAGCGCATCAACGTACGGGAACGAATGATTCTGCCGATCCTGCAAATTCGGTAGCCTCTCCCCACGTAGAACTTTGTCCAATTCGGCATGCGCGCGCTTCTGCACATCGGGATATAGTGTCATTGCCAGGAAGAAGGAATATACGGCAGAGACAGTCGTGTCCGAGCCGCCCGTGTACATGCCATTTGCGGCCCATTTGATGATATGCTCATCATAGGCACTGATACCAGGGCCTTTCTGTCGTAGGAGTTCTCTCGTAAACGATAAAGGTGCAGTGCCTTCTGTCTGTGTCGTATGAGATTGAGCGAGTGGAAATCAACGCCGAGTAATATACTGACCATTTGTGCCTTGACAAAATTCAATGGGTTGCTCCCAAGGACCTCCACGAGCCCGCGCCATTCGTTGGCAATTTTGTGAAAAGACACGAATGGGAACCAGTGAGGTAAATGTCTCACTGTCGGAATGAACTCCGTGAGAAGGTCTCCCACCACACACAAGAATACTGACAAGGAGGAATAAAATCAACGATCCACGCTCCAGGTTCTGTGGATCTGGAAAATGTATCCATGGCATCTCCTACGATCTTCGTGAAAGGGTCTTTCTCTTCCGCTACTGTGTAGCCATCTGCGAAGCAATGAGCAAATGCCATGAATATATGGGAGACGGGAGCTCACAGGCAATCCGTAGGACAATCGCACCAGCCGTCCATCTGATCCTTTCCTGCAGATGCGATTCTTCACGATCTCCGTCCCGGATATCGTTGTACACCTTCTTGATGAATCTCTTCGTCATTTGTTCTTCAACTTCCCAAAAATGGGTTGAGCTCCGGGATCCCATTAAATGGCTATACGATCGACGCATTGTCTTAAGCGCCCGATCATACTGAAGGAGAGATATCGCTTGATCCCATCCTACCCTAAAATGCTTCCGTCAGTAAGGGTCCCGGTCGGATGAGTACGGAACTCACAATTTCCCCATCGTGAATTCTGGCCTATCCGAACAGACAGCAGACTTCTTTATCAAGATATCGATCGCTGCTTGGTGCGAGTTCAATATGATAATGTCTTGACCTAAGGCTGAAGCGTAGACTACATCGCCTACAAGTCGAGTGTTATCCGGGCTGAAATGCACGAAAAGGAGTGGACTCACCGTATTTTGACCCCCAATCGTGAAAGACATGCCATTCATGCGATTTTGGCATGTCGAGAACATTTCCGATTAACGGATATGCTTTAGGACCGGGAGGAAGTGGAAGACGCTTGCGATTCCGGAAATAGCGAAGAAGAAGGATTACGACGAGAAGAATAGCGGCTCGAACGATCTGGCGAAGATCCAACATGTCTGCGCCACCGACGGAGGGTAACAAGGATGAAGTCGAAGGAACGGGAAAGAGGTGCTGGCCAGTTGCTTCCCTTGCATTTTCAGTAAAGTCTTCGCCGAGCTACTCAGGGCTGCTCGTCACACTCCATATGTATCAAAGCGAGCTGGAAATTGGCACGCTCAATATTTCGGAGATGTGTCCCATATAAGCATGAAACTCACGAAAGCAGTTGCATGCACCCGAAGGTAGCGCCCTGAGCTCTTCGCGGTAAAAGGGCGGTATTAACAAGCGGATCGACCCGGATCCTTAAGTAGAGTAATACGACATTGCTCTGTTGGCCTTTGGTAGTGAGACATAGAAAGTCATGAGTCGAGGGGGTCTAGAGAATGGCCGACGGCTCTATGGATCCCAGACCCATGGGGACTGATTGAGAGGAAACCAGATACTGAGTATCTCTTTTATAGGTTCAATTCCATTTATCAGACGAGCTGCATCGTTGAGTATATAACATACCACTGTAAAAACGCTCTCGAATGATACGAGAACGCCAGCCTCACGCGCTGGAGGGCAGCCTCTTGAAGATGCATGGATTGGTTGCAGGCAGTATGGATATTGCCGCGATTCGAGTTCGTTCACGGGGACCACCTATCGATCATTTTTCTGTCTTTTGATAGCATGGTGCGGGCCAGGATCGTTATGTTCGTCGTGGTGGGAGAACATACTCGTTTCCGGATTCCGAATCAATGCCGAAAGCTCACAAAATTCGACGAATAAAATGAATGGGAAGATATCGACAGCATACATGCACATAAAACATGAAGAAAAGGTAACACGAAACATCAGTACTGATCCTCAGAGCTTTCCAGAACGCCGTACATGAGAGCAGATAACGATAGCGATAAGTGAAAAACTGAGACCCGAAAGCAGTCGAAAATCAGAAGCGAGGCGAACAAAGCACCACATAGCAGGGGAATTAAAAAACGAGAGATGGTTGTGCGTCAGCCTCATCTGAATCCGGTATGAGTCGAAGGTCTCATCGAGCCCCCTCCATTCGTTCCGTCACCGGTATTAGCGGGTATGAATCTTCTCGTCCCTCCGCCACCGCCTGCTGAAGCCCCGCTTATCCTAGGAGTCAGCGGTATGAATCTTCTGGATCCACTACTAGAGCTGCCGTTAGGAGTCGGAGGAATGAATCTTTGATGACCGCCGCTGCCGCTGCTAGTTCCTATATTCGACGAGGAAGATTCTGAATTCGAATTGATCAGTATGGGCGCCGAAGATACGTAGCCTGGCGGAGGGAACTGTCGAGGTGGACCCATATTCGCATTGGAAGAGAGGGCGTTCGAGCTTTGGTTCGTGCGCATTGAATGAGTCGACTCCGATCCAGACGCTTTAAGGCGAGCTGAAAGGGGTGCGGAAGGCGGCATCATGGACGATGAGCTATTAAGTGAGTATCGAGGCGTTGATGAAGAGGATTTCCTAGGCGTTGCGGCCATGAATTCTTGTTGCGGCCTTTGAGGCAGTTGGTGAGTAGATCGAGGAGCGCTCGGTGCTGATCGTCCGTGCATGTAGGATAGGGTCACGGAGAGAACGATGGGGACTCACTAGCATTCCATCCCTGTTGTGTAGCCTCAGATCGGAAAGCTTGTTGTTGGGGTTGCGGTTGTTGGGCTTGGTGTCGATATTGAGGTTGCTGCACCGATTGACTTCGATCCATAGGGGTAGGTGGTGGGCCCATCATCTCGCGACTTCCCGATGCTCTCATCTGTTGCGGTTGTTGTTGCGACTGCTGCTGATGTTGCCGTGAGGAAACGGGCATTGGCTGAGTTTCCAACTGTCGTTGTATCCTACTCGACATCGGCCGGACCATCTGTGAATGCGACATCGATTGAGGCTGCATTTGCGTATCTTCTTCCTGGAATGCATATTGACTGTAATCACCGAAGATACCACACGACCATCACAGAATCCTTTAGCACGGGGTGGATGGAAGACATACCTCAAATCAAGGGGACTTGATGCTCGACCACTGTTCCGGAGTAGACGTGGATCCCTTGTAGCAGGAGCGACTTCGGAAGAGATGGATCTCATGGGCGGATGGTCGAGGGTGTCTCTCGGGAGTGTCAGTCGTTCTGGGGGCGGAGGTTCGATGACGTGATTGGAGGCGACGCTAGAGCTTCTATTGTGAAGCATGAGGATGTGCTGGATGGCAGTATGACACCTGACAACGTACCCTCCGTGATCCTCTATTCGTCTCCTTTTCCCATTCACATTGGTGCTGTCTTGCAGTGGACCCGACGTCGAACCACCCTTTCGTAATCGTTCGTTCTCAGCTCGGAGATGATCTATCTTCCTGTCAGACCGAGAAAGCCATCGTCAGTCTGGAACTAAGAAAAGACAAAAAGTGCTCAGTCACCTCCGATCCTCATCTGACTGCTTCTTCATCTGCGCCAGAATATTTTTATATCGAAGGTGTTTCCGGCGGTAGTGTTTCAAAAGCTTCGAAACTGTTTCCTGCTGGACATTCGATGCAAATGCGAGTTCTTCTTGGCGAGCAGGGATGGGTCGGAACCACTGAGACATAGGATCGGGTAGCTACATTGTCAATGAAATATGTCAGCTCAGAGCTCTGACGCAAGCGAATACGATGAAAATAAGACGTACATCTCTCGACATAGCCATAACAGCAACATCAGTATGTCCACAAACTCCACAAGTTTTATCAGGTTCTAAACCCGCGCAGTCGTATATCAGTCCACAACTCTCTTCCTGCGACTTCGAAACGCACTGAGATGATTATTGCAAACGACATGTCCGCATTCAGTCACCCAGAAAGGCACAGTAGGCGGTGCATTCGGATTGGGATTGTCAGGATTGACAAAGGTGGTGTAGCAGATCCCGCAATGGACGAAGTCCCATATATCGAACGGTTGTGATCGATTGGGATTCGATGCAGATCCAACATTAGACATCGTCGTTGCCCGTGAACGTCGTTTGATGCGGTGAATTGAGCTGAACGGCGAGGAAAATGAGATGAGACTGAGGACGCGTCGAGCGCGTTGTTTGTTCGAGCCAAACAGTCGTCCACAGACGTCAATGATCCACCCGATCAGAAGATGAAAATCTTGCCAGATAGGGGGAAAACGGCCATCAAATTTCAGGGAAGCCGGGATGTATCACAAGACGTCGACCCGATCGCTTGGATTTGATCTTGGAACAAAGCTGAGGCGCTAATACAATCGATAGAGGGGAGAGGAAACTTTACAAAGATGTTTCTTTTCATATAGTACACATGGGCAAAATGAACAAGAGAAGAGAGCGTATACTACTTCCAGAAGACAGGAGGCACAACAGGAGATGATCAGGAAAGAAATGGAACGGAAAGATGCAAGAGAAAGCGATATCACAGAGCTGCACGCGCAGGCACACGTAGGATGTACATGGGACAACAGGGAAAATCCGGTGGGTAACAAGGATATAAGAGGTGGTGTTGGTAAGTACAATGGAGTGGAGGACGCGGCTGTACAGCGAGGATCGAACGCTCAACGGAACTCGAACGACCCTCTGGCCAATTCTCGTTCGTGGTGGAGTGAGAGTTCTTGGAATCTAGGATACCACAACACTCATCAGTCACACGATTCCAACTGAATAGCGTCGCCAAGTAAGGAAAGATACTCACGGCTCAGAACTTTGATGGAAATAGTATCCCTTCATGGTAGCCGTGCTTCCAGAACGGTGATCCTCTCGTTCTCTCTTCAAGACGCTCTCCGGCGGTAGTGAATGTCTCTCTTCACTGGAGGTATTAGGGGAGACCGGTGTCGAACCAGACCCATGCCTCGATGATGGGTCAAAGTCCACGCAGACGTAATAGAAACCGGCAAAGCTGGCACCATTGATGTCCCTGACCCTATAGTCAGGAACGAGGAACCGTTCCTTCCATCTCATGAAGACACATCGGCTGTCGGGGTAGTCTTTCATTCGATAGTTGGACCCTTGAAGTTCGTTGCGAACAGCGTTGAAGGGAGGGAATCGTGACCAATGACCTATGTCATCCGCCTCGGTAGCACCCCAGTCTTGGGTGATGAACCCGTGGCGGGGGCCAATGATTTCAGCGTCGAAGTAAGTGGTAAGCTCTGGCCAGTCGTCTGTCAAGCCCTTTATCTGGAGATAGCCACACAAGAAGGAAGAGGCGAAGTCGACATTCTCGAATGGGGGTTACTGAAAGGTTTGACGAGGAGTTTGGATGGTACTCACGACAATGACAACAGTAACATCGTAACTACTTCGTCCGCTTTTCTGAGTTCCGGTGAACCTCGAACCCGGGTATAGACAATCTACGCCTCGTGATCTGGTTCGTATACGGGTGATATCCACAAACGGATCAGGTGCTTGCGGACGCTGTTTCTCTGTCGGTGAGGAAGGTGGACTTGGTCGTGTCGGTGATGACGTCGGACTTGTGAC
Source organism: Sistotremastrum suecicum HHB10207 ss-3 (assembly GCA_001632355.1). Lineage (NCBI taxonomy): Eukaryota > Fungi > Basidiomycota > Agaricomycetes > Sistotremastrales > Sistotremastraceae > Sistotremastrum > Sistotremastrum suecicum. Next base: position 54,374 of record KV428072.1, on the reverse strand, counting down.
TCTTCTTCCGCTCGACGGAACTTGCTGGCCAGCAAGGACAGGCTTCAAAGGTTCCGAAAGCGCTCTACGAACGGCGGATGAAGGCGGAGGTGCGGAGGTAATCAGAGGTGGACGTGGAGCAGCTACCTGCTGTCGACGAGTAGTGGTATTCGTCGGCGCCTGCGACTCCGATAAGGATTGTCCGGGATGAAGGAGCGTCAAAGAGTCGACTTGAGCGAGATAAGACGCTGAATAGTCTCTACTGCTTGAGTCTCTGTCAGCATCAGCTGCTCTTGTTGCCCCTCCGTCCGGTAAAGCGCCCAAAGCGACTCCGATACCGGGAGGTTGCGAGAAGGTATGATGTCCGCGACGGTCATGAGAGTGAGTTTGCGAGAGATGAGTCTGCCTGCAGTTGGCACAGAGGATGACGGTATCTTCTGGATGACCGTCGCCGCCGCTATCGTGGAGGAAGCCCTGGTCGGGCGGCAAATGACGTTGGCAGTCTGAGCATACTTTATTTTGGCCCTGGTTGTGTATAGGAGTTGGATCGAGTCGAGGAGACGGGTGTATGGGATTCGAATTTGGGATTGGACCGGAGGGCATTTGCGAATGAGGAGTTTGGTTTGGAACACGAGGAGAAGTGAGGTTCAGAGCAAGCGTGGGGGAACAGGGCTGCTTCAGTCGGAGAATGAATTGTGGGGTTCGTCTAAGCGGGCAGGTCAAAGCTCACTCGGTCTCAGCTTCGCAGCGGTCCCCGTCGTCGTCGTTTGTGCAAGTCCGGTCAACGTGACCTCTTCATGGCTCGCACTATCCAGACTAGTTAATATGTTCAGCACCGTGATCGTCCCCGCCATCTGTCAGCGCTCCCAGGCTTTCTCCTTGCAGTGCGCATCGCCGTCCGTGTCCCATCACTGCCTTCTTCTGTTCCGAAATGCACAGTGCTCCTGCATTCTGGCACTCTGAATCTTAATGGCTAGCGGATGTATCGACTTGGTTACAAGTCTTTTCTAATTGTCTTTCAAGCGACTACTCCGTCCGTCTCGAGGGTTTCCTACAGGAACAACAACAGAATCGAGATGGCAGCTGCCGGCTTCCCCCTAATGGTCCAGTACGCAGTCCACGATTCCATCCGTTTCGAGCGAGTCCGATTCAGATCTCGGAACTGATCATCTAAGCATCGCAATGTGGACTGCAGACGCTCACACAGTTTGGTCACCGCATCCAGTCTAGTCAAGGTCGCGAAGAAGGGAACAAGTGAGTTCATATCATTCAATCAATAGAGCTTCGTATTGGCTCCATTCCAACTGACGCTAAGCCAGTTCCCAAACGTGCCTCATGCGTAATTCGCTGGTCCAACTCCTCGATGATCTCGATCAATCGTTCATTCCAAACCTACCACGCTTGTCCTCACTATTCAACTTGTCGCTTGGATTCCTACATAGGGTCCATTAGTGTTATCGCATGGCAACTACGCTCGATCGATTACAATCCTGATACCAGGAAAGCAGCTATGACATACTCTTTTGTCACCTATCACCATCGCACTTCAATTGACAAGCCGCGCCCGAAACGCTGGTTAGAGCGTCTCGCGATCACGCCATCGACGCTTCGGGCTTCTGCCTTTCTGCACTCGGGCCGGAGCTTTGCCAGTCAACTAGTCATGTATGCACTTTGAGCCCCGTCTTTCATCGGTTCCGGCTAGTATATCGGATAGTACACACGCCTGTCACGCGTGAAAGCGGGGTTCGACTCCCCGGCCGGAAGTTCTTTTTCATCTTTTGCCAAAGATGTATCACAGTTTTCGTTTTTTCATGAATTCACTCAAGTCGAACTCTCGTTTCCTTGAATATATAGTGAAGATGATTGTTTATTTGGGGTCAATTTCCTCATTGATTGGCGAAAGGCTTTTGTATCGAAACAGGACGTATCACAGTTTCACGGGGGTAAAACTTAAGAATTTATCTCAAGAGCTTGACCTCTGACGGTAATATAATCGCCATGAACATTTTGTCCCGCCGCTTTCTGATGCAACGTCGATGTTGGTCGGCGCTTACGCTCTCACAGTCACTCGGGCATCGGCCAGACAAGAGCCGAGGACCGAATCTCCTCCTGCATCACGAGGGACGAAATGCCAACGTCGACGGTTCATTCACACAAGCAACCTTAAAAACATTCTAAGAGAGCTTAGTCTCGAATGCTTCGCACCTCGCCTCTCTAAGCTGAACCGATGGATCCCGTGGACGACAAGCCGACGCAGTCTCGCTCAAGTGTGGCCAATGCTCGATCCGGAATCGTCATCATAGGTGCTGGGTCAGTCCATGTCGTCTCACTGTCCTAGCGTTTTGAACTCACAGTGGACTTCCAAATAGCATCGGAGGTATCAGCACAGCGATAGCACTCATCGAGAAACTCGGGTTTCACGACTTCATCGTGAGCCGCAGCCCGACTTGAAAAGGACCTTTACCAAGTAATGGCGTTTTATTCAGATGTACGAAAAAGCAGATGATGTTGGAGGGACATGGCGAGTGAGCATTCCACACTGTGAAATCATATCGTCCGTCTGATGTGAACAGGATAACACGTATCCAGTGAGCCCTACTTCAATGCGGGTCAATGCGGGAAAGGTCGTTAAGATATGTTCAGGGATGTGCATGCGATGTTTCTTCGCATTGGTACGTTTGACATCGTGATTCACTTCGACTCTACGTCTTACCAAATCATTTCAGGTACTCCCTCTCGACCGAAATCAACCCAGACTGGACTCAGCGCTACGCTCAGCAACCCGAGATTCTGCAATACTGGAAATCATTGACGACGAAGCACAATCTCTCCTCCTACATCCAACTCCATACACTCGTCACGAATGCAATATGGGATTCGTCTGCTCAAGAATACATCATCACGACCAAAGATGCTCATAGCGGTGTCCAACAAACAACTCGTGCTCGGATCATCATCTCTGCAATTGGTGGATTCGTAGCGCCTTCTTACCCCGTTGAAATTTCCGGCAAGGAGCAATTTCAGGGTCGAATGTGGCATAGTTCGCGGTGGAGGCATGATGTACCTCTGCAGGGCCTCCGGGTTGGAGTTATCGGAAATGGAGCATCGGCTGCACAGATTATTCCTGAGATCGCTAAGGATGCAACGACCACCATTGTCAATTTCTGTAGGACCCCAAGTTGGTTTATCCCTAGGGTGAGATTTAGACCAGGCTTGAGGACACGTTTTGGGCATGACCATCTTTCTAGGAGCAATTCTCATATTCGAAGACTACCCGATGGATATTCAGATATATACCATTAGTGGCGCGGCTATACAGAGCCGTGATCATGGCAAGGGTGAGAGAGATGGGCTTTGAAGCCATGCCAAGATACTGACGTTTGTAGCATGACGTGAATTATTTTGCACTATGGCCCAAGAAAAGTGAAAAGACAAGAAAGATTGTCCGAAAGGTAAATGCCCGGTGGTCTGCCTAATCAGAGTTACCCACAATATCCTAGCGACTGATTGAATATATCAAAAGTCTAGCCCCTAAGGAATATCATGAGCAGTTAATTCCGACATATCGTAAGTTACAATTTAACCGGGTCACAACGATGCGGGTTAACTGAATGCGCGTAGCTCCGGGTTGTAAAAGACTTGTTTTGGATCCAGGATATCTCAAGAGCTTGCGTCAACCGAACGTTTCACTCAATTGGGATGCGATCAAAGAGGTGACGCCGACTGGTCTACGCATGCAAGGGGGCAATGTCGTCGATCTGGACGTAATTGTCTTCGCCACCGGATACGTTTTCGTACGTGAATCTTATCTCAAAATCTTGTCAGAAACTGATCGTTTCTCCTAGATATCAAACGAATTGGAAGTAACCGGCAGCAAAGGCATCACAATTCGTGAATACTGGGAACGTCAGAAGGGGCCTACCGCCTACCTGGGGACAACCATGTCTGGCTTTCCGAATTATTTCACACTTCTTGGTATGTCTCCATTTCCTTGGTAGCGTGGCAAAACTGAGTTCCCGTGGGTATCTTTAGGTCCAAACACTGCCACAGGCCATGCCTCTGTTATATTCTCCGAAGAATCTCAGGTCCGCAATCGCCCGGTCTCGAGTTTGATCAAAACATATGCTGATGCCGGAGTTTCTGCAGATAAACTACATTCTGAAGATGGTGAAACCCGTACTCGACGGCGATGCCAGCTCGTTCGAGGTCTCTGCCGAGGCCTCCGAAGCCTATAATCGCGACCTTCAAGAGCGTCTGAGTAGAACGGTCTGGACGGACTGTCGGTCATTTTATCGTAGTGGTGGTGGGTCAACTTCCGCTTTCGGATTCTGTGGTTAGACGCTGAGGCGATCTTTCATTTCCTTATCACAGGAAGGCATGACGGAAAAGTGGTTGCAACCTTCCCAGGGACGCTAACTCAGTTTTGGTGGTTGACACGCAGTGTAAGATGGGAAGACTACATAGGAGTGAATGCCGAATCTTGGATGGAAAAGCGGAAGAGAGGTTCGGTCGGCAGAATCACATTGATGTCAATGGTGACTGCACTATGTCTCATGCTTTGGGGTGTTCCCAGGCTGCGGAAGTAAACAGATCGCAGATCGCAGTTGCAGAAAACAAATAGCTTTTTTAATCATTTCAAATCACCAGTTTACTGGCCGAACCTGTGCATTCGAAGCCTGCAACGCGGCGAAGGAACTGACGAAGAGAGCTAGAATTAGCTCATCACGTGACACCCTCTCCTGGAAAGGGAGCTCCGCTTAACTCTTTCTCGAGTCCTCTCAGCGCCTCCTTGCGAGAGCAGGCCACCTTCGTCACCAATCCGCCACCTATAGACATCCCCCAAGTCTCATCTGAGGAGGGGTCCCATTTCTCGTTCGATAACCGACATGTCTGCTCATGGGTCGCACTCGTCGTCTACGACAAACCTCGTCGGCGTCCACTACCGTGTTGGGAAGAAAATTGGGGAGGGATCATTTGGTGTCATATTCGAGGGGACGAACCTGTTGAACAGTCAGACTGTGGCAATAAAATTCGTGCGTTGATTTTGTCTATTCGTTTTGCGTTCGAAATGGTCTGATAGGGGAACGTCTTGGTGGCTTTCGTATCAAGGAACCGCGCAAGTCAGAAGCGCCCCAGCTGAGAGACGAATGTCGGTCGTATAGGATCCTTGCAGGCTGTCGTGAGTGAATCGTCCGTGCGGTTCATGGATGGCAAAGATCGAGCCACTTTTATAGCCGGAATACCACAGATATACCATTTTGGCCAAGAGGGGCTGCATAACGTTCTGGTGCTGGATCTTCTGGGGCCAAGTTTAGAGGATCTCTTCGATATGTGTGGAAGAAAATTCTCAATAAAGACGGTCTGCATGGTCGCGAAACAGATGGTCAGTCAGGGTGATCAAGAAGTCAGCGCTAAACTAATCGACTTCTTGATAGATCTCGAGAGTACAGACCATCCACGAGAAAAATCTCATCTATAGAGACATCAAAGTGAGTCCTCCTTCTGCTTCTTACAACGTCCTACGCGGTCTGACGGTTGGTCCATCAGCCCGACAACTTCTTGATCGGCCGACCAGGAAGCAAGGGTGCGAATGGTACGCTCGTCCACTCATCATTCTATCGACATGTGATTCATGGCTAATAGTTGTCCACGTCGTTGACTTTGGCATGGCAAAGCAATATCGTGACCCTAAAACGAAACAACACATCCCTTATCGAGAACGAAAATCTCTATCTGGTACCGCTCGGTACATGAGTATCAACACTCACTTGGGTCGCGAACAGTCTCGACGGGACGACTTAGAGGCACTGGGGCATGTTTTCATGTACCTCCTTCGGGGTGGACTCCCTTGGCAGGGGCTCAAGGCTGCCACCAACAAGCAGAAGTACGAGAAGATTGGCGAGAAGAAGCAGACAACGCCAATAAAGGAACTATGCGAAGGCTTCCCTGGTATTGTTTCTTCTCCATCATCTGTCTCCATTTCCTGATTCATGTGCAGAGGAATTTGGCATCTATCTGAATTACGTGCGGAAGCTCGGATTCGAAGAGACGCCAGACTATGCTTTCTTGAAGGACCTCTTCACTAAAGTACTGAAGAATACGGGAGAGACTGAAGATGGCGTATACGACTGGATGCTATTGAATGGTACGCGTAACCCTTTTCAATGCGACATTCTTTCTGACCGCGCAACAGGTGGCAGGGGCTGGGAAGCATCGTCATCGTATTCCAATCTCCTCCAAGCGTCAAATGCTGGCGCTCCTCCTGCTCGTCCTCGGCAAGACAATGGCCGACGAACCTCACAACAGCAACCCGGCGGCGTCGTGCCCCCATCGCCGGCCCTCGTTCGACACGGTTCGAAACAACGGAAGATTCCGACAGCCTTGCAGCCAGGCGGCGGTGCTGTGACGCCCAATTCAGCAGCTGCTCAAGTCGGTGTAGCCGTCGGCGCTGGCTCACCGCATCCACCTCAGCGACGTATGAGCTCTCAAATACCACAAACCCCTCAACATCCCTACGCCAATGTCCAGCCACCATCAGAATACAATACCCATGGTCAGGGCACTATAACTGATAGAGGAGAAGAGTCACTGGGTGGTGCTTATGGCCGTCATTCACCTATGGTGTCGACAACTACACCGCCTGTTATGAGCAATGTGCGAGCAACGGCTGATCATCCGAATGGTGCGAATGGCGTTGACTATCACCACGATGAGCATCAGCCTAGTACATTCTGGCGCATCCTCACGTGTCGGTGTGGATGAAAGTACAGTTCATGCGGACTACAATTCTCCTTTTCTCGCTTTATCGCTATTGGTTAACAGGTTTACAGGTCTCCTCGGATACACTCATTTCTTTGTCATTTCTTTCATTCACATCTTTCTGTCATCATTTGTCTCTCGTTTCATTCCCATCTCGCTCACGAAATAATCCCGCGTATCCCACCGTGACACAAACGACGTTCCTTCATTTCATATCTCTTCCGCTTTCTTTCTTTAATTTTCTCGTTCTTAATATTGATTCCCCTGTTTCTCTCGTTTCTGGTGGGACGTCTATGGATACGACTATATCGATACCTACAATACATCTATGCACAATCTCAATATTTATATCAGCATTTTCTTTCGAATTTCAGTCATCGGTGCTATAGTGACGTCATATGGCCGGGGTAGCGTCAGTTTCGTCCTGTGCAGGAGCAGAACTCTCCTCTGCTCCTTGAGCATATACTCTATTTTATCAGCTTAATTCATGTCAGACCTCGCGAAGATTGTCCCTCCCAAAGAACTAGATCAACAAGGCCGCAATATCATATTCGAGCACGTCTTCCGCCGTCTGGCAACATACCGCAATGGGCACACACTATACGCTGCCGCAGAACAGGGAGAAGTGTTGGAGATGGGTGATACAGGACGCGACCTTCAATCACCATTCGAAAAGACTATAGACGAATGGGCTAATGCGCTACTCAAACACGTCTGGGCTGCGTGTGATCAGGAAGGAGGTACGTCAAACGGTCTGAAGCTATGGAACAAATATAGCTGACGATTGTCACAGAATGCACCCCGTTGGACCCTCTCACAGATACCTCGCTACGAGATCTACCCCGCCTTCCAGATGCCATGCACGTCAGCAAAGTAATGAGCACAGTGCTCTTCCTTCATGTCGCAACTTCCAAAGAATATTCAGCCCACACTCGATCCTTCATATTCTTATTCTCAGTACCAGACGAAGATGCCATCGTTGCGACGCTTAAAAATCCCGAAAAGGCTTTAGGTGAAGCGGAGAAGCAAGCTTCACAAGCGAAGGCGAAAGAAGAGAAAAGTGGGAGAATGTGGAGGAGAATCGGTGTTGGTGCCGGAGCTGTTGCTGGAGGCGTTCTGATTGGGGTCACGGGGGGCTTAGCTGCACCTCTCGTCGGTGCGGGGATCGGGACGTTCTTGGGAGCGATTGGCGTGGGTGGGACAGCGGCAGGCTTGCTTGCGACGGGACTTGCAAGTTCGTCGGTTGTATGTGGAGCGTTGTTTGGTGCGTACGGGGCTAGATCAACGGCGGGCATGGTTGGGAGGCATACGAAGGAAGTGCAGGACTTTGAGTTTGTTTCGGTGAGGGAGCCGAGAGAGACTTTGGCGGTGAGGATATGCATAAGTGGGTGGCTTGACTCTCGCGAGGACGTGAAAAAGCCTTGGACGGTCTTCAAAGGGGATGATACGTTTGCACTGCAGTGGGTTAGTGCTTTATGGTCTGCGGGGTCCGGTGAGACTGATGAGGACCAATATTCAGGAAATCGAAGCACTTGAAGCACTTTCGAATGCCCTCGGCAATCTTGTGAAGAGCAACGCTATCAAATATGTTCGTCTTCAGATCCTGAAACGGACTGTGTTGGCCAGTCTTCTTGCTGGTCTTTCTCCGCTGGCAATGCTGAAGCTGGGGCAGATCGTTGGTAAGTGCTCATGTGCTCGTCAAACCAATTCGCTCACCATGACGGGAATAGACAACCCATGGTCCAACGCTGTAGCCCTGGCGGTGAAGACAGGCAGGGTCCTGGGTCTCTGCTTGGCCTCACGGGCCTTCGGAACTCGCCCTGTCACGCTCGTTGGATATAGCTTGGGGTCCCTCGTGATCTTCGAAGCACTGAAATATCTTGCCAGCCTCCCTGTCGAAGAAACCTTCCACCTGATTCAAGACGTTTACTTGTTCGGACTTCCCGCTCCAACGACCTCATCAACTTGGAAAAGTGTCCGCCGCGTCGTAGCGGGTCGTTTTGTGAATGGATATGCCGGAAACGATTATATCCTGGCTTTCCTTTCTCGAGTAACCGATATCAAATGGGAAGTTGCAGGCTTGACGCCTGTCGCTGTTCAAGGCATCGAGAACGTGGAGTTCGAGGATGTCGATGGACATCTGAAATGGAGAGGAATGATTGGAAAGTGCCTGCAGAGACTTGGAGTTGACGGGATTGATGATAGCGAGGTTCAGATACAGAATGAGACAGTGGGTGCAAAGATTGCAGAGGAGATGGATAAGGACCTAGATGAAGCTAATATGGACGAGGCGTCGAGGTCTTGATCTCTTTTAATACAGGTTGGGCTTACTGTAATATTCCCTAGAGATGATATTGAGTAATTATGATACAATGAGCTGAATGGAGACGGTGGCTTCTCCGGCGTGATACAATGACAAGCACATTCTGAATATAACAACTGACCACATTCGACTGAACGAACTTCAACGATTTCGACGATTTCGAGGCGAACTGAAAATGACCGTAATGACGGTCAAAATCGGAATCCGGAGGCATAAGCCAGTGTGCTAACCGCCGTAAGCGCCTGTCGCGGCTGGGGTTGTCTTGTCTGGTCTTGTGCTTGTCTTGTACGAGAGCTTGCTGCAGAATCTCCGCGCTCCTTGAATGTCAAATCCTACTAGCATCCGACCAGTCACTCCTACATATCCCCCAAAACACGTCGCATCTGCTAAAACGGCGCATCCCACGTCCACGAACTTTTCCGCAGGGTCGACAACATGGCATATCCAACACGGCAGATAACAAAGGCCATCACTAAACTCAAGATGGACTATAGCGAGCAGCTTGACGCAAGTGGGCCTTCGAATGCCTCGGAACGGTGAGTGTCCTAGCCAACTTTCGTGTTCAAAACACCCACGCGCTTTTTATAGGCCTGTTTCTTGGAAAACGGCTCCTTTTACTAGCGTAACATCGCAGTCCTCGCCTCACCTGCACGATCTAGGTACGTTACTATTCATCTCAAATGAAATGACGCGTCGTTGACCGATGTACTGCATATGCAGAAGGACAAAGCACGCATCAAGGACTGCGGCAAATCCTCACGCTGAGCTCAAACTTTCGGGAAGTCAGGCACACCCAATACTGCAAAAAAGACGGTGATGCCTTATTGGCGTGTGCTGCGGCGTCGCAACAACGTGACGAACCCATCATCATCGAGGGTCTTCACAGCGACCCTAACTGGCAAGGAGGCCTGCTGAACTTCGAATGGCTGAGAGAGAATTGCGCTGAAGAAGGTACTGTCCTATTACCTCTCCATCTAAAACCTTCTGTTGACAAGCTCGTGACCAGGCATCTCTGTTCAAGATGGCCAAACGGGCACGAGACGTACCGTGAACATGGGTTCTATAGATGGAATCAGCGGTGTACCCGGGACTTCAAGAGCGGGAAATCGTGCGTATCACATGTTGCTCAACGCTCAACAAGGGCTCATAGCATCCTTCAGAAAGCATCTACGCCGACGGAGTAGAATGCCCCGAAGCCTGGGAGAAATGGCTTGTTAGTGCCGGCGTTCTGCCTGACGAACTGCTCCCTTGCGGCCCGGATGATCTCTTTCAACATATGCCTCTCCAGGTCAGTCCTGTTGCTCTGGAAGAATTCAGTCCACCAACAGAGACTTCCAGTTCCGGTCTCAAATTCTCTCCCTTGCCCTCAGTGTCGGCCAATCATCTTCGACACTCCATACAGGACCTTGTTCCACCGTCACGCACTATCTGACATGTCATGTGCAAGGCCAAGATCCCTCTTTCTGCTTCATCGTCCCCAGAATCGCCTGTCGAAAACTCGTCAAATACTTCCGATCAAAATGCAAAGAAATCGATCTAGGCACTAAATCTATTACCATCGAAGATCTCATCGCTTCAGACTGCACAGTCTATGTCGCCGAACAAAAACTTGGAGACCTTTTAATTGTCCCACCCAATTCATTTCATCAAACTATCAATTCCACTGGACTGAGGCTGACTATGTCGTGGTCGAGAATGCCGATTCAGAGTCTGAAGTTAGCGCTACACGGAGAACTCGATATATACAGAAGGTATGAAATCTTCATATCTTCCTCGTTATGCTGACCCTCAAAGGTATCTAGTGTCTGTCGAGCGGAAATCTATCGATGCAAGCTTTTGACATTCTTCGCCGTCGGATTCCTCATCAGGGAGACGCTTGCAAGCGGCTCTCAGACATCCTCACATCTGGACTATGAGACCGAAACACTCCTCGACCTCTTCCAAGAAATACTCATCGAAGAATGGTCAGAGAATCGTTCTACGATGGCACGCGAACCCCGACCATGGCTCCGAACGGAGGTGAACTCAAACACTGTTCTACGCCTCATCAACTCGGATGACGTCCTCAAGACATGCTACTTCTGCCGATCCGACATCTTCGTGTCATGTTTCCGCTGCAATTCATCCGAGTGCAAGTCGTGTCAATATGCTCAAGGCAAAGTATATCTTTGCGTCGGGTGTGTCGTTGAGGGACGAAATTGTGATTGCAAGAAGATCGTACCGGTGCAGACTTGTGAATTCGATGACGTACTTGGGATGTACAATATTGCTGCGTCGCTTTTTGATAGACCATTCTTGACAGATGAGTCAGTCTATTCTCATACCCACCGTCCTATTCCGAAAGCTGACGACGACGGTGACAGGTCTATTCGGGCGTTCGATCATCTGCATTTATTCCACGCAGCGTATCAACTCAGATGCGTCCCGCGCAAGACAAGAGGCTCATACCTCTGTCGAATCATCCCCTCGCTAACACACAGTTGTGAAACCCCCATCATTTCCTGCCAAGGATGCCGCTGTGGCGGCTGCTACGCCCATCTCCTCCACAGATACATATGCTCCGCCGAAGCTATCCTTATGACTCCCGGATCCCGAGGCGACGAAGAATGGCATAAATTTCACGGCGTTCGAGAAGATCGGAAAGTTACGTCGTTGAAGAGGTTTGAGTATGAACGACGGACGCATGAGAATCGGCTTGAGGACTATAGCATTGCGTGTCGGATGGCAATTGTTGCTCATGAGTATTTGAACGCCGTTCCTGATATTATGGGTCGTCCGTTGGGGCTTGGGTGGTATGATATGCCTGACTTGCCTGAGGTGAGTAGTTCTTGCAAACGATGGAATATAGATGGGCTAATGCTGTTCTTTGGTTGAAAGATACATAACCCAGAGCTCGTTCCCGGATACTCAAAGAAGAAGACATCAATTTCATTATTCGACGTTGAGCGATGGCCGAAGAACATTCCGAATACAGCTGGTACCGCAAGTCCTGATAGTGAGATGACATTGGTCAATGAAGATATGAAGGTATGTGTTCACACTCTTCTGAAGACTTGTCTGAGGTCTGAGATTCTCTATTGCAGTCCGATTGTTCCCTATCACCCGCACCGGATGACGCATCAGTGAAACTCGAGGAAAGTCCTGATCAGGCTACAGGGGGGAACAGATACTTCGAGCACCTTTTGGCTTATAATTCGGACTCGGACTGAAGCAGTTAGCCAGACTTTGTTCGAGACCACTCTTGATCATTTTACGTGTATGATGTATCCTTTGGCGTAAATGCATGTTTTTTGTCAGCCTGAGAGCTTTGTAGATTTCTTGTCACGATATAATAGCACGATGGTGTTCATCTGTACATAGAAACGTGGAGTGGAGATTGCTGGCACAGTTGGAAACATGTATATGAACCAATACGAACGAGAGCGGATCCGGAAAGGAAAGCGCCTCGACGCGCCGACGGACGTACTTCGCTAGGAGCTTAGCGGACGTCGATCGTCCTACACGTTGCCCTAATTCCCTATCTCTAAAACAATTAACGTAGACATAATCCAATCTCGATAATACATATTTTGCCGATGAACACGAGCTCTGCCGTCTGCTCTTTCTCGCTCTCGCGCTCTGTCCTTGACTGTCAACACCGACTGGCCCGCGCAGCTAGCTCGTAGGCCTCAAATCACGACTTTTGGACTCTCAGTCAGCTTCTTTCCTTTCATAATAATCCTGCCGCTACCCTGGATTCTGCCTCGTTTGACTGGGAAACCTTGATGGAACTATGGAGCACGCGGAGTCGAACGGATTAGATATGGAGAGGCTGCTGCGCAGCGGCAGCCACTTCCGTCGTGTGTCTCGATTCCGAGTCCACGAAATCGAAGATCTTGGAGATGCAATACACCGGGTTGAGGAGACTGGGAGGCCGATTAGCATTGCGAGTTTGGATCGACTGCCCACTTGGAATACATCCCACACTGCGACAATCTCTCCTGAGTGGTTATCGAGGAATTATGGCGATACATGTGTGTCTTTCTTCTTCTTTGTATGTGCGCGTTCTAATAGTTGCTGATTTATTGCTTGTTCTAGTTGTCGATGTCAACCATTCCGATTCCGAGAAAGTCGAGGACATGTGGCCAATTGATGAATTGATCCACGCGATGCTGAGCGGAAATGGCACTTGTGGTACAGTTTTCGCATTATTTCATGACTGTTAATTTGACAGTTTGAAGGACTGCAAGGTCTGGACATTGCCTGTCCTAAGGAATGGAAAAAGTGGCTTGAGTTAGCAGTGCCTGAAAGTTTTCAGCCTCACTGCAGCAATGATTTATTCCAGTATCTCCCCGCAAAGGTGAGCTTTCACTTTTATATCTTGAAATGGTCATATTAGTTGATGTTACATTCAGTTCAGAATCATGACCCTGCTCTGCTACTTAAACTCTGGCAACACAAAGTCTATCATGCGACAAACCCATTGCTCTTCACTTGAATATAACCTCATGTCCTACTCTGAGGATGCTGGTTCTGCTTTCTGGTTTTTTGTTGCTCCTGAATCACTTGCAACCTTTCATGAATATTGCCAGAGCAGAGGGGTTAGGCTTGAGCAAGATGAAATCACAGTTTCAGTTGATGATCTGGTGGACTCTGGTGTTAAAATCTACATTGCTGAGCAAAAGAAAGGAGATCTCATCATCATTCCCCCCAATTCCTTTCACCAACATATAAGCGGTGGTGGTCTAACTATCCAGATGAGTTGGGCTCAGATGACCCTGCAAAGTCTTCAGAGGTCATTGCATGGGGTGCTTGACTCATACAGAAGGCATGTCATATATTCTCCTAAATTGTGAGGGGTTTCACTAACCAAAAGTCAGAATCTGCCAAAAGGAAACTTATAGGTGCAAATTGACCACATTCTTTGCATTGAAAGCATTATCAAAGAAACTGAGAAGAACTGGAGCATCCCAAAGAAGAAAAGCTGATACAGCCACACTCTCTTGCTTGCTGAAGCTTTTGGATGAAATCCTCATTGAGGAGTGGTGTGGAACCCACAGAAACCTTCCTCACTATCAGGCTGTTGACTATGATGCCAAGCCATGGCTCATTTCTGATTCCAGATCCTTGCAAACCACTGAAGCAGAGAACCTGCAAACATGTGATGCTTGCCATGCTGACATTTTTCTGTCATATTTTTCATGCAGAGAAGCTCATTGCCATTCTTCAAATGGTGGGGTGATCATCATCTGTGTTGGCTGTGCAGTTGAAGGCAGAAGGTGTGCATGTGGTAATATGAAACCAATGCAAGCTTTTGAATTCCAATTGCTGTTGTCAGTAAGGAATAAAGCAGGATCTTTCCTGGGACTTCCTCCCCTGATTGAAGAGTACATTTCTACTTTGATTGCTTTTTGACATTTTTCTGATTATTTACACAGAGAAATACCATCTTCTGATCATTTGATGCTCTTTGTTGCTGCATGTGAAGTGATGGAATGGACTCCCAACAGGGCTTCAAGATGCAGATTCCAATCTTCTGGCTCCAAACATCCAACTCTCCAATCCCATCAGACAGAGGATCTTATCATCACTTGTGCCTCTGATCCTTGCAGATTCTATACCTGCATTCCTCACCTTCTTCTTTCCCAACATATCCACTCTGCTGAAGCCATTCAGAAATCAGACAAATTCAAAGGATATGCACCCTGGCATGCACTTCATTCTTCATCCTCCTCTCTAGCCAGATACAAGAGCTCATTGGCCAAGTATGGCAATGACTTGCACTTGTGGGATATAGAGACAAGATTGGTCAAAGTTGTATTGGACAACTATGACATAGAGCCAGAGTTTTGCAATGCAGCTATCCAGCCTGGCTGGTATGATAGAAAAGTATCTTCTTTGGTGAGCTTATTTTTCACTATCAAATATGTTTTCTGATGAAATTTTTTGGCAGCCTGAACATCCTCTTGGCTCCAATAAGGCAAAGAAGGGACATGGAAAACCTGCAGCTGTTCCAGACCCTCAACCATCTTTACCAGAGAAGAGGAAGAGGGGTTGCCCATCAAAAGCAGATGCTTCAATGACTGACCACTCCCATAAGAAAAGCAAAACAATGGTGGGGAATAGTCTTCTTTATGCACTTCTAAAATCACCGGGAGCAAAGACTCAGACTCAGACTCAGACTCAGACTCAGACTCAGACACAAACACAGATAGACATGGAAGGGATTAGCACACAGTGAAGCATTCACATTCTCAGAAAAGCCAATCTTGACTGACCTATCTGGAAAACCCAGGAGTGTTGTTATCCCACCAAATTCTCAGATACAGCAGCTTGAAAAGACTGTTGAAGACCTCAGGCAACAAATTTTGCAATTACAGTCTCAACAACAACCAAGCCCTTCAACTCAAACTCAACTTCCAACCCCTCCTTCCAGTCAAGCAAGGTCAAATGTATATCTCAATTCTTTTGTCTCAAACAGAGATGGAGGTAGAGGAGCAGTGATTCAAGCAGGGTCAAGCAAGGTAGTCAATTGTTCTACATCAGATGAAGAAGGCATGTGTTTATTTGCTCATTGATGGCAACTCAATGCTGAACTTACATCCTCCAAGCCTATTGGCAATTTGTAGATCCAACTAGAGAAGAATCTCCAGAAATAGGAAGCCTAGAAACTCTCCTTGAGAGATTGAACAGGAAAGGATCATCAGGCAACAGTAGCCCTGAAATAGTCCATCTGAAGAAATTGGACATGAGAGAGATGGAATCAATGTCACCAGAGATATTGTAGTATAACCTTGACAAAAATGAGTCAGTGCAATTTAGTTGTATATTGGGTGCAATCCTAAAAATGAGTTTGTAACTTGGAAGCATTCAAGTCTTTCAAGATTTTGGAAGAAATCTCAATTGGTATTTCACATAGATCAAGAGTGATAATCCAGATGTCTGAAAATACACTGATGGGAACTGCTGATGCATTCATCTCCATCTTTGAGACTTACCACACCATTTTGAGACCAGAACATCACCAACCAAAGGATGCTACTCAAGACATTTTTTGTGCACAGAAAAGTACAAATACAGCACAGCAACTACAACCCTAAATAACTCAGCAAAAGCGATCACTGTAGACAAAAATGTTATCTTGAGTAAATAGCAATATACGTTGAAGTTCATAGAACTCGCCTTTTGAGTTTGGCTCGCCGGTCTAACAAAGCTTCACTAAGCTGTCCCTCTTTTCGCGCCTTCTTGAGCTACAGCCAAGGTCAGATCATCGATTGGTTACACTTTGATGGCTATCGTACCGCACGAGTATCTTCCTGAGAAACCACCGACCGCCCAGCGCCCCACGTATGAAACGTTCGGCTACACAATCATTCAGTGTCGTCTTGAGGCATTCTCGAGAGGACTCACTTCGTCTCAGCTTCGTCGATCTTCCGTTTCCCCGACGTCTCGCCTTCCTTCTTCTTCCTCTCCTCTTCGGTTGCTTCTCGTTTGTACTTGCTCTGTACCTTCACCCAAAACCGTTCTCGGAACCCAATTGTCTCGCTATCCCCTCTCAACTGTAATGTACCGCCAGCGACCTCGTCCACCGAAAGATACTTCTCATAGACGTTCATGAAAGCGACCATCCCGCCTTCAACGAGAACTGGCGTCCACTCTTCCTGTGGCCCTCGAGCATCGCGATCGGCCGAGACGAGCCCATGGGCGTCGCAAGATAGGAATTTGCCATCCGCTGATCCAGTGCGGAAGTTGATGGTCGTTGAGCCAGCAATGCGAGTAACGACCCAGACTTGAGAGGTGTCGGTTGGGACGTGTTTCAATAACGATGGACCTTCTGACGGCCCAGCCCCGTCGTCTTCTTCCTTGATTTCGGACTTCAAGAGATTGTTTAGTTTGATTTTCTGTTGTGTAGAGTTGTAGGTGACACAGATAGGAGGGTCGGATGGATGGAAGAAGAATGTAGGACCGCGTATTTCGTTGGCGTTGTCGGGCAACACCCATGTTTCGGGATCTTCTTCTTTCTCGACTTTTCGCTCAGCGTGTATTTTGGTTTTCCTCTTTTTCTTCGAGTCGCCTTTGAACGTGAGTTTAGTAGAGCGGACGCGGTCGCTCATTACGATGACGAAGAGCTCGGTTGCACAGGCTGAGGCGCGGAGATGACGGAGCGCAAAGCGCGTCGGCATCGGGCAACGGGAGCGTGTTTGAGGCTCCGCTTGAACCTTGTATCCCACCCTCCTCAAGATCATCAGGCAGTCTCGACACGAGACATCGACGCCCTCAAGATGAAATTCAACCCTGGTGAGTGTCTACTCGACACTTGTGATGCTGGAGGAGTTGGTTGTGCGGTTCTGGAGAAGGAGAGGGTCTTGGAAGGGGATGGATGCGAGACGGCTTGGTTGGATGAGGTTCGAGTAGCGGTGCGCTGATTCACGTTCGTTCGTCTTGCAGATGTCTCCTCTTCACGTCGCAAGAGTCGCAAGGCTCACTTTGCTGCCCCTTCCTCTGTGAGGCGCAAAATCATGTCTTCTGCATTGTCAAAAGAGCTCCGCGGCAAGCACAACGTGCGTTCTGCTACTCCCATCCTGCTGCCATCCTAAATTTACGCCATTATCTCTCCATTCAGTGCCGTTCGCTTCCCATCCGCAAAGATGACGAGGTCAGAATTGTTCGTGGAAAGTTCGCTGGACGGGAGGGCAAGGTCACCCAGGTGTACCGCAAAAAGTGGATAGTCCACATTGACCGCATCCACCGAGACAAGGCCAATGGTTCAACTGCTCCCATTGGTATCCACCCCAGCAACGTTGTCATTACCACCATCAAGCTGGATAAGGACAGGTTCGCAATCCTGATGTTCGTACTCTTCCTTTTTTTGACACTTGCCTTGCATCTCTTTAGACGTGCGATCTTGGACCGCAAGGACCGATCAAAGCAGCCCGCCAGACAGAAGGAAGCTGAGACCGAGACTGTCGATGTACGTTTGAGAGTTTCCTCCAAGTTTCGTTCTGCTCATTTGGTTTACAGTAATTCCTCACCTTCCTTTCGTCCTTGTTTTGCATCGATATTTCATACTCTAAAACTCATGCATGTATACCTATGCAATCCAAGCACTCTTTCATGACATGAAATATTGTGCGCGAAGGCCGCTATCTCTTCTGGGCCTAGTGAATTTTGAGACCGCGAGTTGAATCCTTGCCTCCCCTCAGCACCCTCTCCTTGAGTACGGTGGCTCGTACATGTGGCATGCACAACTAGAAGACGAGACGTAGAATAAATGTTGAAATATTGAATGCCACCGCGAAGCATTGGACGGGAGTTGCGCGCCTTGCCCGGAAGCGCCGTTGCCCCTCTCTTGACTACAATGAGCTCGACGTCTTCACTCACATCTTACCTTAGTACTCTACCCGAATACATAGCCTCTAATAGCGCTACGCCGACCTCAACGCCATCAAAATCCGGAGGCTCGCGTCGTCTTCAATCTCTTTACTCGGATTTCTCGCGTCAGAAACTCTCAAATCCTACTACTTACAACTCAAACGTTCAATGGTGGGGCAACACCTTAAACAGCATAGCCAAGAACGGAATACAACCTGAACGTGATTGTCTGACCATTCATGTGAACCAACAGTTGGCGCAGAACATGCGGTGGGAGGGCGTAGGACGTCCTTTGGCTCTTGGAGTTGTCGTCGTGAGTCATGCTTGAATTCACCTCAGAGAGCCGTGCTGATGTGCGGGTAGCAAGTTTGAACTGCAGCAGTCTGGGAAGTTGATTCCTCTGAAGGAGTTCATGAATGCCACCCAGTCAATATACCACACCCCATCTCTCGCGTATAGGGTCGCGTCTTATGTTGTTGGGAAGCCGCTTTGGTGGGCGATGGAACAGCTAAGCATCGTTGGCGGAGAGGAAGCAACGATTAAGAATGATTCATCATTATGGAAGAAGGTCTCAGGCCCATACGTTTCGTTGGACAATCTCGAGGTACGCTTCTCTGGAACTGGACTGGCCGCATGGGAGTCAATTTCTAACCCTTTCCCTCATAGGTGGCCGCAGACGCTGTTCTCGAACATTGGCGAAATAACCGATCGAGCTCACTCTCGGACTCACTGCATAACCAAGAGACCTTCACAAATCTTTATTCGAACGTTGCTCTGCCTGACGTTTCGCTGACATCCTCGGATATCAAAGTCCTGATTAAATATCTCGAACGTGATCGTCAGGCGATTGTCACAGAGAAGGAAGTCATCAAACTGGTCGACGATGAAAGCGAGTCGATAGTGACAGCGGTGGATCATGGTGTTTTAGAGATGAAAGTGGCCATATCCAATTTGCAAGCTCAGATCGATGACATCCATAGTCGAATCGCTCAGTGAGTCACAAGTATCCAGTTATCGTCCTCGCGGTGTCTAATAATTCTCAGACGAACGTCCCAGATAACAGAGAATCTCCGAGCTAAGCGCAAAGAGATCGCGTTATCGTTCCTTCGCTCGCGGAAGCAGCTGGAAGAGCTCTTGCTCAAACGTCTCGGGGCCCTTGAGAATATTCAATCGACGTTGGACCGTATAGAACAAGCCGCGGGCGATATCGAGGTACGCGTCTATGCTCAACTCCATGAACTCCATGCGAACGCTCATTGTGTAACCTTACAGATCATGAAAGTATATTCCACTTCATCCGAAACCCTCAAAGCACTTCTCTCCCATCCCTCTCTACAACTGCCTCATATCGAATCAACGCTCTCCTCACTCGCCGAAACCAATGCTCAACAGCAAGAAATCAACGAAGCAATCCAAATCGGTGGACAAGTCGCTATGGATGCTAGTGGACTGGATATTGACGAAGATGAGTTACAAGGCGAACTCGAAAGTCTCGTACAGGAACAGCGAGAGGAAGAAGAGAAAGAGAAGGCCCTGAAAGCCTTGGAAGAAAGAGTGACGACCCAGGGCAGGGTATCGACGATACCTGCGGCCAACGTGCCCAATCAGGAAGCCACCGTCGGTGATCGTGACCGCATAGAACATGACGAGGAGTGGGAACGAAGATGGGAAGCGGCGCAACGGGACAAGGAGGTCCAGAAAGCCCGTGATGATGATGAGGAGACACGGAGGAGAGCGCGATGGGCAGAAGAGGACAGGGAGAAGCTGGCTGCCGAAGACTGATGAAGCCTGGTGTTGTTGTTTTTATCTAGAGGCCTTTTAGTTCCGAAGGCGTTCGTACGGTACTTGGATTTATCAAATCACTTTGACAAGTACCGTATACCGAGTATTCCAGGGAGAAACACTCCTTGTACAGCCGGTAAAATCGATATCAATGATTATAGTAGTAACGCGCAAACGGTTCGGGATGCTCGGCTAAAGCATCAAGATGGGTCATTCAGATCCATTTCGCGGAGACACGAATTGTTGACCACAACACGAGCTGTATCGCACACCGGTATCGCTGACCCTCAAAGTTTTCAAAAACAATGGATGAAAGACGGGCAATCCGGAGATGGCGTTGCCTGTGAGCATCGAGCCCTATTTCTTTCGAATGAGCACTAATATTAAAGTCCTTCGGTTTCCATTCTATCCAGTCAAGCGTCGGGACTTCGGTACCATACTGATGCGTTTGAGGTAGATCCATCGCACTCAACAACTCCATGTACCTTCAAGTTATTTCTCCCGTCGTGATGAATGCGAACTGGCACTAGACTAATAAGCGAGTCAAGTCCGGGAGCTCTTCTAGATTCTCCTCAGGGTTGCCTTTCCGTCGTTTCCGAATCGTAACTCTGGATATGTCCTTGGGTCGAAGCAAGGGTCGAACGATGTTCCCCGAACGATACCCCCGAATTTCGAACTGTCCTAGCACTACCCACTCAAACGTTCGCAGAGGCGCCAGACTAATACCCTATCCGTCCTCGTGGTATTTTAGGGAAGTAGGTGGCTGTTCCCCGGTCTTATCTTGCAGATCGATCTTCAATCGACGTCTCGTCTCTCGGAGACTCTCGATATATAGCACTTGGATGTCGAACGTGCTTGAATTCCTATCCTTTGGGTTTGGTCTCGCCATCGTGCTGCTGCTACTTTCAGCAAGACTCACTCTCTGGCAACCTCGAAGCCGTCTCCCTTTTCCTCCGGGACCCAGATCCTTTCCTCTCTTCGGAAGTTTGTTAAACATGATTCAATCCGATGGATGGGATACATATCATAAATGGGCTACAGAATATGGTTTGGCATTTTCCATCCGACTCAATGTTCGTCCCCAACGGTTGATTAATATATTAATTGAAGGCGATGTCGTTCATATAACTATGCTGGGCAAATCCATCATCTTGTTGAATTCACATGAGATTGCCTCGGATTTTTTGACGAAAAAATCCGCAGTTTGCTCTGATCGGCCTGACTTTACCATGGCTTCAAAGGTGTACGTTGGCGCTTCGCCTTGATTGGTCCTATGTCAAAACTAAAGGGGGTCTTTCAAGCACAGGAAATGAGAAAATCATGCCTATTTCACAGTATCACATTTCACTGAAGACAATGCGGCGGTGGTTCAGTATTTTGATGGGAACAAGATCCTCAGTGCACTTGTGGGACCTGGAAGAGCAAATAACGAGATCCTTTATCAAGAAGTTACACTCGGATATAAACATTGGAGACTATGAAGGTCGAAATCTGCAAAACAGAATCAAATGGTCTGCGGCAGCCCTGAATCTCCGTATCACCTGTAAGCAATTTGATTGGAAAATATTGTATCATACTGTTTACACGCCGATGTTAGATGGCTATTGGGCGGTTGATGAAAATGATCCCCTTATCATGACAGTCGAAACCGTTGTTGAATATCTTCTTGAGGCATTTAGACCTGCGTGGATAGTAAATTTCATTCCAGTACGTGAGTGAAGTAATCGAATTGACGCCTTGAGATGTTCTGAATATGTGTTCTGAAGTGCGTCATTTGCCAGACACACTTTCGTTCCCCTCATCCATCAACATCGGAAGACGGCGGAAAATAGCAGTGGAGTCGCTGGCTCAGGAACCACTGGACTTCGTGAAGGGACAAATGGTTAGTTCATTGATGTCCTGTCGGGCGCAATATATTCACTATCTCTTTCAGGTCGACGGAATCGCTCCTCTATCATTTACGAGGACGCTGCTGGAAGAGAACGGTCCAGATATCAATCCCGAAGACGAGTTGAATATTAAATGGGCGGCCTTCTCCCTCTTCGCCGGCGGTGTCGACACAGTTCCGTCGGCAATATACGCCTTTTTCTTGGCAATGACCTTGAATCCTTATGTCCAAGAGAGAGCCCACAGAGAGCTGGACGCAGTTCTACTTGGGCAAAGGTTTCCCACTCTGCAAGATCGGCGGGAGAGTAAATTTCCCTACCTTGACGCCCTTGTTAAAGAATTGATTCGATGGGCGCCCGTGCTCCCCGCCGGTATTCCGCATGTCGTGACACAGGAGACGGAATATAGAGGATGGAGAATACCGAAGGGCTCTTGTGTGATTGCCAATCTCTTGCAGGTCTTTTGTCTGTCTTTAATTCTGTATGATTAACTTTTGTGAATCTTAGCACGATCTCTAGGGATGATTCCATATATCCCGTGCCAGACGAATTTAGGCCGGAACGCTTTCTGACAAAAGATCGGGGAGGTGATTGCGAGACTCACAATGACATCCCGGTCGATCCCAGTAAAATCAGCTTCGGTTATGGGAAGAGGTAAAAACACACTCTGTGACATCACTTTACTAGTAACTTTTTTACAGAAGCTGCCCAGGACGCCGTTTGGCTGAATTGCATATTTGGCTCTCAGTAGCAATGTCCCTCACTGTGTATACCATAAGCGCGGTGAAAGGCCATGAGCCCTCGATGAGCAATTATGACCGAGGTGCGGTCTCGTGAGTCTGGCCCATTTGCAACAGTTCATGTCTCCTAATATAAATCGCAGGCGGCCAAAACCATTCAAATGCAGAATCAGGGTTCGATCGAAGCAAGCAGAGGAGATAATCAAAGCCATACCTGAGGAAGAAATACCCGTTTGGATGCAAGCTTACCGAAGACCAATTTTTTGACATGTTGTTGTAGAGATAAATATCGATAAATGGTTTCAGTAAATCTCCAGGAATGCACCTGACTGCTTCTGGATCAGGTTCACCCAAATTGCGATCCTGCGGACTTAGCGCGGCGCAGGTTTTGAGTCAACACGTAATCAGACATTTGGAAAGCGAATCATGACACTACATGGCCGGCATCCGAACGAATCGATTAAAGCCATTGGGGACGTATCACTCATTTCAAGACCACGTAGGCTCGCAAATGAATATATCAGGTACTTAAGCGTTACTAAGTACTTCATTGTCGCCCCGGAGATTGCGGGATTTTCTCCGTGTCTTTCTCACACCAACACCGAAGTGCCATTTATCAATTGGGTGCTTAATGTCTACGTTCGTTCATCCTCATCCCACACCGTTCTGGAGAGGCGATTCTTGCTAGAATAAAAAGGTTTCTGAGCCTCCGAGCTGTCTCCGGAGACAATTGAATGGCATGAATGGCGATGAATTGAAGTTGGAACCCGGAATCTCCATAACCCTCGTGGGAGGTGGGACATCCGAGTCTGAGAGACTTCAAGCTGTCGGCGATTCAGCCCGATGTAATCCATCATATCGCACATAAGGCATCGGCGATTCTTGCCATGACGAGTTCGATCTATGCTCGGAAGGAGGTAGTGCGAGAAACAGAAGCTCATAAGCGCATGTGATGAGGACAGCGAGCTCTATGAGAAGCCAAGCCAAAGATAAGAAATACGGATGAATATAAGTTAATGGGA
Source organism: Sistotremastrum suecicum HHB10207 ss-3 (assembly GCA_001632355.1). Lineage (NCBI taxonomy): Eukaryota > Fungi > Basidiomycota > Agaricomycetes > Sistotremastrales > Sistotremastraceae > Sistotremastrum > Sistotremastrum suecicum. Next base: position 30,532 of record KV428072.1, on the reverse strand, counting down.
GAGTACCGGGGCCTCACAACCTCCTGAATATAACTACGGCTACGTTATGATTGGTTTCACCCCATCAATCGACGAATTAAAAGTAGGTCCGCCTTTTCTCGTACAGATATGGGGCGGATTTACTTACGTCCTAACCACGACACTGTATCATCACAGATAAGACACTGCTCTGCTGTGAGCGTCTCGATCTCTATCCATCTGAGTCGCACCAGCATCCCACGGGTGTGCGATGTTCAATGCGAACATACACGTGTGTGTTCAATTCAAGAGCTTCTTGGGAAGCTGGATGAACCAACTGGCATTTGAACTTACTTAGCGTTTTGATAAGGGACAAGGCGATCCGGCTCCACTGGCAAAAAGACATATTTAGGCATGTTAACCTGGTTGTAGCTTCCTTTGAGCGATGATCATCGGGAACTATTGTTGAGTTCGAACGTCTTTTTCCAAAGTGGAATTCCGATTGGCAAAGTAACACGGCGACAGTTATGAAACTCTTTCTCCAGTTGATACCCCCCGAATCCGGCTTCACTAGGGGTTTATAAGTCCCAGAGTTTAGGACTCGCGATGGTGTCTCCGTCCTACCCTGTCAAATACCCTGCACTCCCTGAAGGGTCTGAATCCACCCTATTTCCCTGACCCGTAGCCTGCTCCCGAGCATGAGCTTCTCACCTCTGTCTCCGACTGACCTGATGATGCGGGACCGTCTCGCATGGCTATTGCCATGTGTTGGGCTGGGACTGCTGCTCGCCGTTTTCCTATATCGCATCTTGGCAGCGCAAACGCGGCTTCCCCTTCCCCCAGGTCCTCAAGCACTTCCTTTTGTTGGAAATGTCATGGACATGGTCAAGGCAGATGGGTGGGACACTTACCATAAGTGGGCGACGGAGCACGGTCAGTCTTCTTCCCTCGTTATTTAGACTTTGAAAATCTAATGCACGTCTATCTCAGGCGATGTTGTCTATGTCATGGTCATGGGACAGCCTGTTGTTCTGTTGAACTCGCATGAAACAGCCACGGACTTACTCGTCAAGAGGTCCGCAATTTATTCGGATCGACCAGCTTTCACCATGGCTTCGAAAGTGTGAGACTCTAAATCTCTCGCCACTCCATTACCAATTCTGACGAAGAATGTTTAAGGGGGGGAAATGAGAAAATTATGGCGGTCGCCCAGTATCACCGTCCCCTGAAGACTATGAGGCGGTGGTTCAGTTTAGTGATGGGAACTCGGACTTCAGATCACTTTTGGGCCTTGCAAGATCAAATGATAAAGGGGTTCATTAAGAACGTTTATCGAGATATCCTGAATGGAGATTCGGACGGGACCAATTTGCAGACAAGAATTAGATGGAGCGCTGCTGCGACCACTCTCCGCATCGCATGTAAGCTCATTCTCGGATAATGATAGTGTCACTACTGACCGCACCGCAGATGGCTATTCAGCGACTCTTGAAGATGATCCTATCCTTAAGCAAGTAAATCCTGCCGTGCGCGATTTTCTAGAGGCTTGTAAGCCCGGGTGGCTAGTTAATGTGATACCAGCTTGTAAGTGATCCCGATAAAAGAGATGCTAATCGATACGCTAACAAGTCTTCCGGGAAGTACGTCATCTTCCCACCTGGTTTCCTGGAGCGTCGTTCCTGAAAATCGGAAAACAATGGAAGAATAGACTAGAGTCTCTGGCTCAAGACCCTGTAGACTTCGTGAAAGAACAAATGGTGGGTCGAAGGATTCCCTGTATATTCGATCCTCTCACCCTGATAACAGATGAATGGGGTCGCCCCACTCTCTTTTACAAGGGAACTGTTAGAAGAACATGGCCAGAAAATGACGATCGAAGAAGAATTAGATATAAAATGGGCCGCCTTTGCGCTATTCTCTGGTGGTACCGATACCGTTTCCTCCACCGTCTATGCTTTTTATCTCGCAATGACATTACATCCCGAAATCCAACGACGGGCTCAAGCCGAGTTAGATAGAGTGTTAGCTGGCAGGAGACTTCCGAATCTGCACGATCGACAAGCTGGCGCTCTCCCGTATATTGATGCCCTGGTCAAAGAGTTGACCAGATGGGCTCCGGTACTTCCAGCTGGTATACCGCATGTATTGAGACAAGAGGACGAATACCGAGGATGGAGAATTCCGAAGGGGACTTATGTTATTGCTAACCTTTGGTGAGCCCTTATAATCCTGTTGTGGATTACGTCACTCATATTTACTGGATACTGTAGGACTATCAGCCGAGATGAAACGATATATCCAAATCCTATCGAGTTCAGACCAGAGCGTTTTTTGACGAAAGAGCATGGAGGTGACTGTGCGACGCAAGATGATATCCCGATGGATCCTAGTAAGATAAACTTCGGGTATGGAAAGAGGTACGTGACAGTGCAGACAGTATAAAATCACATCGGATTAAATAGTGGAACAGAGGATGTCCGGGCCGGCATTTGGCCGAGCTCGGAGTATGGCTCTCAGTGGCGATGTCACTAGCTGTCTATAATATCAATGTCATCGACGGACATATACCTTCATCTACCAACTACGAGAGAAGTTCAATTTCGTAAGTCACCTTTTCCTGAGTCCGTCTGCAAATAAGACTGAGACACGCTGTTTTCCTGTCATTTTTCTAGTCGTCCGAGGCCATTCAAATGTCACATTACTATTCGATCGCAACAAGCAGAAGAATTGATCAGGGCGATACCTGATGACGATGCAACAGCGTGGGTGCAGCCTTATGCCAAAAAAGACTCGTCCGCTTTTGATTGATCCATTCATTTGGGTTGTACGTACTGTACGTATGATACCCTTCATTTCTTGGCTGAAAGGAACGGAACTGACTGTATACATCTACCGCTTGCCATGAGTAATGTTCTGTATATATCGCCAAACAGACCAAACAAATTGTTGTACGACGTAGACCTGCATGCAGGTAGCTGAATAAATGCCATATAGAAAGAGAGTCGTAGAAAATCAAGGTCACGCATATTTTTTCCGAATGACGAAGTGGAACCCATTTTAACACCATGGCCTATGAACTCTTCTCACCGAGATCTCGAGATCTGTGACGGAATCAAATTGACGGAATAAACGTTCTTGGGCAGCCTCGTATTTGCGCTTGTTTGTGCGCCACCTTGTGCCTCTCGAAGTCACAGTCGCGAAACCCTTCCCACCGCCCATTACAAGGCACAATGTGAGTCTCTCCTATCTGTTCAAAAACGCAAGCTAGAATCCCACCTCAAGTTAAGGAACGTGCCTTATAGCGGCCAGACACGGAGCGCATCAAAGTCCGTTCTTCTACTGAGAACTTGAACTCGAGGATCTAGACCATGGAAACTATGATCTCTACGATTCGGGGTGCCAACAAATGGCTCAAATGAATTACATACTGTCATGCGCCAATTTGATCCCGTCTCGCATTGATCGACTCCACGGCGCGCCCATCACCTCCCCGTGTCTAGCGCTGTATTGGAGCTCAGTGCATCAGCAATGACCAGGCCCTCTTATGGGAATGGGATGCTAAGGTCGATATACCTGATTTACCAGTCTCAAGCTGCTTCACGGAAACACGCGGTCAAGACCTGTTATTCCGATGCCCTCACTCCAACATGCACCTGTTATTTGGCTTCCCAAGAAGTCAGTTCGAAGATATATCGAGATCGAGTTGCACCATCACTTTGATCTCAGACCACATCGGAACGCCCAAGGGCAGCCCTGTTCTAACGCTAGTACCTTCTTAGCTCGACGGGACCAAGCCATGCATTCTCGGGGTATCCCACATCCTTTCGAGGCATAAAAGATCGAAGTTGTGACCACTCTAGCCCTCTTCTGCTTGTGTCAGGATGGTTGCATTCAGCTCCCTCCTTTCGTCCGTCCCATTCGCAATCGCGATCGCTCGTTTCTTCAATCTCGAGACTCCTCAAGATCAGCTTCCTTTGCCAACTGACCTTGTAATCGAAGACGGTATCGATGCTTTAAGTTCATCTGCTTTCTCGACAAGGCATTATGGTTTGGAATTGAGAGGTGGTCTTGTTGCTCCAGATGGCTTTCCTCGAACGTGAGTCGGATTCAGCGCGTTACTCAAATTGAGTTCTCGACCATAATACTCTAAAGTGCCGTAACTATCAACAATGGCTTCGCGGGACCGCTCATTACCGCGCTCAAACATGACAGCCTTGAAATTAAAGTCAACAACCAGATCAGGAATCAGAACCTCTATCCTTTGACTTCTGTAGTACGTCACTGGCGTATGAGCAAATCTTCCAGATAGTGACATTCCCCTGCGTAGCATTGGCACGGTTTCTTCCAACATCGAACTGCAACCGAAGATGGTGTCGGCTGGGTCACCCAATGTCAGTGTGCACGACTACCATACCCGCGGTTAACTTAAAGAAAGACAGGCCCGATCGTACCTGGACGATTCTACGACTATCACTTCCATACTGCCGGTCAGACTGGGTATGAGTATTGTGATATGTCCGGGAATGATTGATATTTATGATTTAAATTAGAACCTATTGGTACCACAGTCACATGAAGAATCAGTATTGTGACGGTCTGCGTGGTCCACTCGTTGTATACGATCCTCAAGATCCCTTCCGCCATCTCTACGACATTGATGATGGTTCGTCAGGATAGTCTACTGTCTATGACTGCGAGTTGCTTACATAACCATTCGTAATAGCATCGACGGTGATCACATTGGCAGATTGGTACCATGTACCCTCCCAAAATGACTTCAATGGCAGTACCATCGCACCGTGAGTCTTCCAAATGCTCCATGGACCTGCTCTAACAGTTCTTCAGGACGCCTGATTCGACCCTCATCAACAGCCGCGGTCGATATGTCGGAGGTCCTTTGGTCCCATTGTCCGTTATCAACGTGTTGCCGAACAAACGATACAGGTACGAAGAGGCACATAAGACACGCTCGTCTCTCATGCCATTCCTCCAGATTTCGCCTCATCAATATCTCTTGCCTCCAGCGATTCACAGTCTCTCTTGACGGTCACAATTTCACTGTCATAGAAGCTGACGGAGAACTCCATCAGCCTTATGTCGTTGATTCACTCGATATCTTCATCGGGCAACGTTACTCTGTTATCGTCGAGACCAACCAGACGATCAATAACTACTGTGGGTAAATCACCCTTTGCCGAGTATCCTTTATTCATTTGATCCTCATAGGGTTCCGCGCTGTCCCCGGTACTGCAATCGCGAATCAAACAAATTCTAGTGCGTCTTTCAACGATCCAATATTCTACCCCGTCTGACGACTCTTATTCATGATTAGCCGATCCTGGATTAAATAATGCTATTTTCCGCTATCAAGGAGCACCAATCAAAAACCCCGTCACAAATGCCGGCCCAGGCACGAACCCACTGATAGAAGCGAATCTCGTCGTATGTGTACAACTACAACTACCGGAGTGTAAATTTAAGGTTCGCTGTAGCCTCTCATCAATCCTGGAGCGCCTGGCGGTGATGGTCCGCCAGATGTGGCCCATCAGCTCACAATCGGCCTTGGGGCCAACGGCGTATGATCCCTCTCTCAGTAGCGTCGATTTTTGTCTGAACTAATTACAGGGAATTCTGTATTGGACCATCAATGGCACTTCGTTCAATCCTCCAGGAACGCCTGTTCTTCTACAAATCTTAGCCGGTGCAACAACCGCACAGGATCTCCTTCCTCCCGGTTCTGTGATACCATTGCCACCACAGTCCGTTGTTCAGATATCTATCCCTGATACGAATGGGGTGTTCGCGGCCCATCCTTTCCACTTGCATGGGGTAGGTCAACTTTCCACCGCATCCGTATCCCATCGCTGATGCTGTTCTGTAGCACTCGTTTGATGTCATCCGTTCTGCTGGCCAAACGGACTTCAACTATAAAAACCCGCCGCGCCGCGACGTGAGTCAACCCTCACTCGAATGCAGCAATTCTCATGTAATTTCAGGTCGTTGCTGTTGACAACGGGAACATCACTTTCCGCTTCCGAACTGACAATCCCGGCCCATGGTTCTTACATTGGTTCGTCGTTCGATCTTTTCCCAATGACATCCTTTACTCATCTCCGATCATTCGCAATCTAGTCATATCGACTGGCACTTGAATCAAGGTCTCGCAGTCGTGTTCGCCGAAGACCCAAGTGGTGTTGTGCACGGGCCTAATGCTACGTTTGTTCCTTCGGCGTGGAAGTCGCTGTGTACGGCATTTGAAGAGTTCAAGCAGGCGAATCCCGATATGAAGCTTTGAGAGTTGAGGAAGCATCACCGAGTAGCACGCTCGGGGTTTGCCCACCCATTAAAAGAAGATATAACCTGGTTCAAGCCGAATTTTGACTTGTAAAATAGTGTAAAACCCGCCAACATGCAATTGATTCAGCATTCCTAGTTCAATTAACTCGGCGTGCTTCCAAAATATGGTGCCTCGGATCACATCGAACGGTGGATGTCTTCATATTGCTGGAAAATCTGCATTTTAATCCTCAATATCTTACAACACTCTAAAACTCCTAGAACCCCATAAAGGCTCTTGTAGTGCGCTCAAGCTGCAGCCTGAACTTCCGGTGGGGTGTAGCTAACAGTGAAAGTTGGTCACAGTTTGGGAGCAGGGGCGTTGGCGACATACGGAGCGTCCATATGCTTCATCTACGGGATGTCATTCGTTAGCGCTGAGGTGCGAAAGATCGCCAAAGTAAGCACGTACAATCTGATAGCGTCTGAAATGGACTTGTGAACCCGCATCGTCGATAGCTTGAACTTCTTCGGAGGTAAGAGGGGGTAATGAAGCTGCAGCGAGATATTCTTGCAATCTCTCCCATTTGGATGTAGTCCTATCACAATCTTTCAGCGACGAGCTTCAGGAACGGTGGGAAGGAGAACGTACGTCAAGATGATAAGATCCTTGGCTTCAAGCCATTTCAAGAGGACTTGAGCATCTGTGATGTCCTGCTTGCCAGTGGTACTGATAAGACGCTGTCGGATCTTGGCGACGACGGGATCGACAGGGCCTCCTGGTTGTTTTACGATGGAAGTGAGGCCACCGTAAGATTCAGTGGCGATACCATGCTTCTTGTTGAATTCAAGGATGGGTTGGGCGGATTTGGCAGTGTAGGGATGATATTCGATCTGACGGACAATTAAGCACCAAGCAAGAGAGAGAAGATATGGTGTCTTGACAAACCTGATTGACTGCAGGGATGACCTTGGCGGTCTTCAACAGCTCTTCCAAATCTCCAACTCTGAAATTCGACACGCCGATCGTCTTTGCGAGTCCCTCTTTCTGGAAAGACTCAATCTCTTCCCACACCTCCTTCATACGGCCCACGACGAACATCGGACTGTGGATCAAGAACATGTCCACATAATCGATCTGGAGCTTCTTCAAGCTCTCCAAGAAAGCCTCGCGAACGCTCTTTCCGGGTGGAAGCAACGTCAGTTTAGTGCAGATAAAGAGTTTGGGGCGGATGGATGGGCCAGCTTCAGCAATAGAGATCCCCAACGAATCTTCATTCTGATAGGCCTGAGCGGTATCGAGATGGGTGAAGCCAGCTTTGATCGCGAGACTCGCGGCTGCATCTGCGCTCTTGCCAAAGTGCGCACCACTATCAAAAGCAAAGCAAAGTAGACGTTAATCAGATAAAATCCAGATGAGACATTTACGCCCGACGTGCTTAGCGCGATCAGATATAAGACTTACCCAGTGCCGAAACCCAGAGCAGGAATCTTAGCGCCGTCGTTGAGAGTCTTGGTAGCAATATTAGCCATTTTTATTGCGACGAACGATGAGTACGGGGGATGGAGAGAGGATGAGATAGGAGGGTATCAGAAGCCATGTCCGTTCTACTGGCTTGATATAGCGCAATTCTTCAGGACGTCAAACCCCTTGGAGGTAACACCTCACGCCGACGGTCAAGACCGCTCCGACTCGTCATACGGCGTCTAGTTTCGATTAATACCCATCTCTCCCATGTAAATCGAGGGGGAGGAAGGGTCTTTATTCCGGTAGCTACATTTTATGTTTCGTCCGAGCTCAAACAATAAAAATACAATAGCAGCACTGTCCATCAAAAAAAGGTGTCTGATACCCTCTTTGATCGCGATTTACGATGTCGACAAACTTGGATGGAGGGCTCCTAAGCTGAGATCGCAGCGTGACAGGCAGCGTTCTGTGTCTCGCACTGAGATTCTTTAAATGCCACCCCACCGCCCTATGGAAAAAGAGAAGAGTAGAGTTGACATCATGCCAGTAGGTAAAATCTTAGCCAAGAGCGACTTACATTGGCAGCATCGGCACAGGCGTTGTGTTGCTCATCACAACTTCGTCCCAGAGCGCCAGCCTTTTGAATGAACTGAGATCCATTGACAATAAATCCTTTCCCACCAGCTACAACAGGGGGAGGGAGACCGCCGAGACTACCCGTGAAGGTCTGTACGTTCCCTGAACCCGAAGACGCCGAAGACGAGGAGGACGAAGAAGACGAAGAGGCAGCGGCCGCAGTGGCTGCAGCCTGCGCCGCGGACGTCGTCACCGATGCATTAGAATTATCCGAAGCTGCGTTCGATGATGCAGAAGAAGCAGAAGAGGATGTGGATCCTCCTGTGACGGCTGCATTGAATGCATCAGCAGCAGCTTGTCCTGTCAATCCCGAAGCCGCTTGTTCTCCAGCAGTACAAGCGGAGACCGCAGCTATACGATCATATGTCACTTGCCGTCGTTCAAAGATAAAATGAAAACTTGCCGGCGGATGCCTTGCACGCGGACTGCAGTTGACCACAGATGAAGCTCGATATAACACCGATGTTGAGCGCTGAACCGTGATTAAAGCTTGCACTGTTCACGGGAGCGAAAGCTTCCGTATTACGCCCATCCAGACCAGCGGCGAATTTAATGGTCGGGTTGGAGCACGAGCCAAAGTCCAGAGCAGCTGCACAAAGATAAGTGGATCAGACGCCATTCATTAATATTTGTAAGCGACCGACCTCGAGCTTTGTACTTTAAAGGTGCAGCAATGACAGCGGAAGAGAGAAGGAGGGCGGTTGTAATGAGGGATTTCGAAAACATGGCGTGTAAGATCAACCGGCCGACGATGGAGAAGCAAGGGTAGGATAGGCGGTGTCAGGAAAATTCAAGAGAGCAGAATGAATGAATGGGAGCCGTAAAAAGAAGGAGCACCTGGCCCTATTGAAAAATGCTACAGAAAAAGAAAAAGGAGGAGAAACGAGACGAGAGACAAGAGATGAGCAACTTGAGAGGGGCTTGAGGTTTCTCATGTCACTTATAAGTACCCAGCTATCGTCGTGGGCTCGCGTAACCCAAGAAACAGGGATAATACGGCACCTAGTAGCGTATATTACCGGTCGCAAGGAAAATAAGATAAAGAACCTCAATAGAGCGACAGTAGTAAGCAAGGGTCAAGCTAGATACGCCGATCGCGAGAGCCGAAGAAAAAGAAAAGATCTTGAGTTCTCAGACTGGAGACAAGAGATAAAGGCAGAGATAGCACAAGAGAACACGACAACGAGAGTGTGGCGTTTGCGTGTCAAAGGTTCCAAATCGGAGCGTGAGTTGAAATAAGCTAAACTCTTTTGGGACTAGTCTCAACCCGCACAGGCTGGGGAAATTTCAATTGGAGTATCCTGGCAGAATATCGCCGAAGATGCCTGGTCGTCTTGGAGGCCACGGCGTCGAAGAAAGGCGACTTGAGCACGGCGGTTGGCATGCAGACGTCAACGCGCTCGGCCTGAGACATTCTTTCGGGAATTTTCTGAACAGAGCGCTCTCAATAAATGGTGCACCGCCGTCTGGCCGCTGAGGTATTGCGTTCAAGAGCTCTGTCCGGGATGCTGCCATGCAAACCGAGGTGGACGAGAGAGAGAACTCCGGCAGATTCCGAAAGCTCGTCGCGTCGAAGGCGACGTCCTTCGCGATCGCTTCTCAATAGGCTTTGATCCGATTCCGAATTTCAAATTTGGTACTCTTCTAGCGACAGACGGTTCTGGTGCTGAAGCATAAATCATACAGCGAACAAATACAAACAAGACTCTAGGTCTCGAATCCGAGCTGTCGGAACCATACCCAAGTTTCCCAGTTTGCCTAGTACTCTCCAAATTCCACATGGCCAGTATCTGACGCATGAGAGCGTGCCTCCTTCTCCCCTTTGAGGCCCTTTCCGCAAACCTGTGAGACAAAGATGAAGTCATCAGCCTCCGACCCAACAGAATGGATGATTTTTGTCCTCTCGAGCAGTTCAAAATATTGAAAAGGGCCAGGCCCGCAACTCTCGTTGTCGCACGATGAAACGCAAGACTCACCTGGCATTTCAAATCGAAGGTCGCAGTGTTCGTGTACGCCTTTTTCGCTCTCAGCGCACCCGCCAGTTTGGAGGCGCCATCCAGAACAGTTTGATCGCTCACATCGAATTTCGTTTCGTGGAAGTCTTCAGGCGCGTCGGGCATCGGGGCTAACGACACTGCATCGTAGTGAATCCCGGAGTATAGGAGGATGCATCGAGATGTGTAGCCTGATTCAGAACCAAACCGGTCTATCCTTCCTGTTTCAACGTCGATGGACGCGATTTCCGTCGAATAGTGGGATGCGAAGATAGACAATTCTGGGATCGATCAAATTTGTGCGTTAAGACACATAACATCACGAGGTGTGACGAGCCAGGCTGCACCTATGGCACCTCCCCAGGCTGCTGGTTTGAGGATAGTTGAAATATATTCGTCCCGTGGTCGTCTAACATGATCATAGGGAAAGGTTAGATATACACACGCGTGAAGGTGAATTGACAGTACCCCAAGACTGCCTCGTTCCAAGTAATTGGATCGTTTTTGATAGCCTCGGCAACCACTAAAGACACGAAGGATACCATCAGAATTGAATCGTCCTCTGTTACAAATAAGCCACGATATGGAATACCTTGGCGCAAACGAGGAGCAGCTGACATATTCTGCTCAAAGACAACACCAATAGACGAGAAAAGGCACGAGTTGTCATCTGGTACAACCTACACATTCATAACGCATGTGAATTATCATTATGGAATCGGCGGTTAGGACATCCTGCCAAGCCAGCCTGATCAACTTACCCGGTGAATTAAAGTCCCACTCCGAATTGACACTCTTTCTGGTCCAGATGAACTTGGTTTAGCAGATACGGGTGGCGGTGCTCGGATTGGAGGTGCAGAGGCCGGCACCTTGCGATTTGCTCCCGGCGCAGCTCCAACCAGACTCGATGGTCCTCTCTGAGTCGTCGAAGACCCAGAAGTGTTCATTGGTTTTGATGAATGTGAAATGCCACCGCCACCAACAGCATTCGAGCCCTTGCTTTCGATGACCGTCAGCTGATCTCCAGGCTTGAGATTCAAACTGGTGATTGGGAGTTCGGGAACTAGCGTCAGAGAACGAGGGGGATATCCAAGCTTCACTATATGCGTTCAAAGGGCATTGGTCAGGTTAGCCTCTCAAATTGAATCATTGGCAGACGAACGATCTTGCAGGGCAGGTGGTATTTCCGTGAAGGAGAATACCATGGCCTGCAGGTCCTCTACAGATGCCGTATCGAGGTTGATTTCCATGGTGGATACGCCTTTGGGGTGTCTCAATCTGAGGGGTGCCATTGCTGATGATGGTACGGAGGGCAAAGGGTGGGTAGAACTGGCAAGGAACGCGAATCCATTGTCACCAAACGCTGACGCAATTGAGAGCTCTGGTATGTCCGGTAAGTCCGGATTATCTGATCGGCAAGAGCTGGGCTGCAGGTCCGGTGCAGGAGCAGGCTTTCGAAAATGTGCACATCATCAAACACAAACACACTATACGATCTTTGTTCATTATACATGTATTTTTGACCACCATAGGATGTTGTTCACGATTCACCCAGAAAGGTACCATCGGGTGAACAACTCGAAGAACAGAGGCAGTAGGTCATTGATAATTTTGATGAATACCGTGCATTATGGCAAAGGATCTATGCCACCTTCTTCGATGTGCCTCTGGACCGTCTTCCACTTCCAGAATGATTGCCGAGGATTGACAAGCTCTCTGTGGTTCTCTTCCGTATAATCGAATTTGCCTTCTCCAGCAAAGAGCCTAAAAGATTCATCAGCAACGTCATTATTATGCCTTAGACTCACAAAGAAATCAATAAGAAAGGGACATACCGGACCCATTTTAGAAGATCGTTACTGTTGCTTTCCAGTAACTCTTTTTTCCAGCTTCTCGCATCTTCGACTTGAAGTACAATTTTCTTACCGTACCTCTTCTCCGCAAAATCTTTGATTTGACTAATAGAAGGGGAGCTTCCGAATATACGGACGTCAGTCGGGACCGAATCCGCTGTTGAGGGTGAGATGGAAAGGATGGCGAGGCGAGCTGTAGCAGAAGCAATGTCTGCACGAGCAGTGTAGGCTATGGGAAAGTTCGGAGAGCCAACACTGGTGAAAACGCCATTTGCGACGTCGAAGCCCGCTGGAAATCAAAGGATTTATGGTCATTGTATGAGAGACGGTGGATCAAGACGCACTCCAGAGCTGTTCGAGTCGAAGTTATTATGGGATAGAGAGCAGATGTGTTTGCGACGTACACCAATGCCCTCGAGGAAGAAACCAGTATAGATCAGGACGACCTTCAGCTTGCCTCCTGATTTTTCAACTGCAGCCTTGACGTGCTCCTTTTTCAATCTCCAAATCTCAACGTCGACATCGATGAGCCTCTCATCTCTGGGAAGGCTAGGTCATCTTCCTATATCAGGGCGAAGAACAGAGACTCACAAACCAAATTCACTCGGAATATACACTTGGACTTTATTCTTCGCAAGTGCCTCGACGATATTATCGTTCACGTTTTGCGGCACGTCTCCATTGAAGACATTAACGAAGACATCAACGCCTCTCAATGCACTCCCAAGGCTCTTCGAATCGTCATAGTCGACCTGGATTAGCTTTCCAGGCGAGTCGCCTCCAGCCCTGTCAATGAGCGATTGTAGCTCTCGTGCTTGAGCAGAGGTAGTTGATCGGGTCAAGAGGCGGATGGTAGAGAAGTGGGAAACATAGGGTGCTTGAAGCACGGCCTTGGAAATGAAGAGACCTGATCATGCACCTCGTCATAATCAAGGGCGACATCGTGGATGGGCCACGATACCTAGGCCACCTGTGGCACCTGCGATTGCAAGAACGTATTGAGAGCGGCCGCCGATAGCAGATGGGAACGCCATATTGTCTGGGTAGTGGGTTAGATGGTGGTTATCTGAGAAACCCTAAGTCGTTCGGCCCTGCGATGGCGTGAACGTTCCCAGTGAGAAAACGAAGCGCCCGTTTTCGAAATCTGCACCGAATTCCAGACTACTACTACTGGTGCCGATTTGGATATTGAACGATTGACTGGCATAACTGACTGCTACCGTGCTGACACTCGAAAGAAAGCTTCAATGAAAATTTTATTTTTAGCTCAATTTTTGACATTCATGGGACAACCATCCCATACTCGCAGACAACTCGTATATACCATACACATGGACCAGTATTCTTATTTCCAGTTCTTCTTTCTCTCGAGCAGAAGCACTCAAGCAGAGATGCCTCCCTCTTCAACAAATTGTTGAACAGTCTTCCACTTCCAGAAGGACTCGCCCGGATTCACAAGTTCATTGGAGTTGACCTTTGAATAATCGAGCCAACCTTCGCCAGCAGCGAGACTATGTATCGATCAGTCGCCATGTTGCGAAAATTTGAGCAAGATAGCTTACAGAATTTGCTTCAGAACATCAGTAGTCTTCAAACCTTGCTTCCATTCGTCCAACGGCACGACCTTCACAGTAATGTTCTTTCCACTCTTCTTCTCAACCAATTGCTGGACTTGCTTAACGCTCACGCCGCTGCCTGAGATCCTGACGTGGGCAGGGACTGTCGCGGCAGTCGTAGGGTCGGCAGAGAGGAGAGCGAGGCGTGCGACGGAATTGCTGATGTCGTCGAGAGAAGTGTATGTGATGATTGCGTCAGACGAGCCGACGGCGGTGTAAACGTTGTTCGTGGTGTCGTATCCGACTATCGTAGGTTGTGAGTGGATGTGTTCAGTTTTAAATAATTGAACGACTTACGCCATGGCTAGTTGAGGAGAAAAGACAAGAGAAAATGACGTTTCAGTGACCTGCGGTTCATGTAGAAAGATAAAGACATACGCCGAAACCAGTTTCAAGGAACAGTCCGACATAGATGGAGACGACCTTCAAGTTGCCGCCGCCCTGTTCGACAGCCTTCTGAACGTGTGCCTTCTTCGCGACCCACACATTGACATCGGTCACGTAGGCTTTATGATCCCTAGATAATTGGGGTTTAGTCAATGTTTATATTCTAAGAGATGAATATCGCCACTTACACTCCGAACTCGCTTGGGATGTAAACCTTGACTTTATTCCTAATAACGCCATCCACGACCGAGTCGTCAGCATGAGTGAGCGCGTTGACAACGATATCAACGCCCTTCAACGCCTCATCAACACTCTTCTCATCTTCGGTGTTGAAATAGACGACGCGGGCAGGAGCACCAGCAAAGAGAGATTCCAGTTCCTTTGCTTTATCGGAAGTCGGAGAGCGTGCGAGAAGGCGAATCTCAGAGAATGAAGAGACATAAGGTGGCTGAAGAAGTGCTTTGGCTATATTTTTGCCTGAATGACACAACAGTTTTAGCAACGGAAATTTCTTTGAGAGCAGATGACGAACCAAGGCTACCAGTGGATCCGGCGACGGCGACGATGTGCTGAGCAGACATTTCTTCAAGTAGTTGGTTTTGAAAGTGGGCTAGATAAGAGCTTGGAACGGTGGTGTGAATCTGATGTCGACATCCCCTCCTGACTTCGCGTTTATATATACCCATCTGCCACCTAGCGCCATGGAATCGATGATAGGTGTCAGACCATCATTGCAATGCACCTCCCGCCACCATTGCGCGATCACGGGCTTCTCGATGTGTGCATGCTTTGTCAAGCCGTGCAAGGTTCAGACGTTGAAAGGACACATTGCTATCGGTCTTCGGGTTGCCCTTGCTCGTCGACCGTATAGCTGACAAACGCGATCGTAAAAATGATTACGCATGGCAAACGATGATCCCCCTGAATCTACTCTGAATCTGGGCAGGCCCCCCGATTATGTCCCTTGAACCCACATCCGGTTCTGGACCTCGATATCCGCACGTTTTTGCGGTTCAAAATCGCGCACCGTATCCGCGGATCGGATGTGGGTCCAAAATCGTGGCAAAAATATCCGCAAATCGGATGTGACATCAAAAAAATCGCTAAAATCGCTAAAATATTCCCAGATGCACGATTTTACATGTTTAGCATTTATACATGCTTCACAGCGGGTTCTTGCACTTAGCAGTAGGCCTCGGTACAATTTAGGGTCTTTATTTCTCTCGATCCAGCTGACTTACGACTCATCCGGCCTCTCCCTTGACTGCTCCTTGGCTCACCTGCATATAGAGTACAATCTTTCTCCCCTCCATGACCTGAATCGCTAGATGGCAGCAGAAGAGCGGTGGAGGTTCAAAGCTTGTTGCAGTCAAATTGGCAGACTACAGAATATTTTCTGATCCTATATAATAAAAAAATAACGCTCGGATTACGTAAAATCGGACATCGGAACTCGACCCGCGTCGTTCGTTCACTCTGTGTGACTTCAAACTCCGACGGCGCGTCCTCTCGACACGACGAGCATCCGCCTCCTTCACTCCTACGGTCAATCGACGTCTCGCCGCCCTTGAGTCATGTCATGTGCTGATCTCTACGCTGTCATCTGATCCCTGCCCCATCTGCTGTTCTGACGATGTCCCCCTCAACATTATAATAATTCTTGCTCTCACTTTTGGTGCACTGTCAATCTTGCTTGCGTCCGATCAGTGGTTTATATGTCTTGACTCTACTTCTTTTGAATTCGGCTACGTGATCCTGTGTCTTCAGTTTTTCTTGCATGCTTTGCAACCATATGATCGCTAAATTTAGTATCTGAGTCAACTAAAACTAAAACTTCATTTTGCTCGGTTGTGCGGAATTCTCATACGTCTTGCTGCTTTCACAATCAAATGGATTACCTCTCTGTGTCATGTCTATGGAGCAAGTCCTTGCTTCTCTCTTATCCTGTGTCAATGAATCCCTGCTTCCAAATTTTGTGCTGTCAATATGGTCTCAAGTTCTGCTTCGGAAATAGTGTCTTGACAGTTGATTGGATATCTCTGTTGACTGTATGTCCCCTGAGCTCTGTACGCTCTCAGATCCCATCCATTCAATCTACCGCGTGGGCATGTGCAATGTTACTTAGATATTTGTTTTGATTTTTTGCCTCGGTCTATGATGCCCTCTGCCTCCGCAAACTGCCCACCCTGTGGGAACTGATTCTCATCATTGAACTTAACTCCAATACTTGAGTGTTGACTGAAGCTAAGTCTCTGACTTTGACATGTATATAATATGTTAGGTGTGTGCAATGATGCAATGTAACAGCATAGCAGCAAAGGAGACAGAAAAAGTCTTGCCTCACAAGAATAGCTCCTCAAAGACAGGAAAGTATTGGTCTACTGATCTTGCTCTGCTGCGCCGGGAGGCGCGTGTCTCGGTGTCTCGGGGCTTGGGCTTGGGCTCGGGGGCTTGCTGGGGCTTGCGCCGGGAGGTGCGTCTTGGGCTTGGGGCCTCTGACTTGGGGCTTGGAGGGCTCGGACTGGGCTTTGGCTTGCTGCTTGGAGGGCTCAGACTGGGACTGGGACTTGGACTTGGTTGCTCCGTGCGGTGCACGGGCCAGGCAGCTAGTGATACATAATGAATATAATATTTAAATCGAGCAATAATTGAAGAGAATATCCGCACAGCGGATCCGACATTCTGGCTGACGTGAGCCGCTATCCGCACATTAGATGTGGCATTCTGGCCAAAACTCTTCTGGTATCCGCATATCGCATGTGACATTTTGGCCCAAATCCTCGCAATTTTATCCGCACGCGGATGTGGGTTCAGGTGGGATAATCAGGGGTCCTATCTGGGCTCGATGATGTTAGACGCCCGATGGGCCGACTCGGCATTTCTCTCGGCTTGACAGAAAACTTGAGCCATTGCTGGAGAGTTTGACAAGATGAACCGGATAAGGAAGGTGATGAGTAAGTTCTTCGAGGTGTGGTCGGTGAGGGGAAGGTTTGATGCAATGGCAGGGTCGTTAGAAGACAGCGGGCAGAATGCCACTGCCGGTCCCGCGGAGCCGGAGAAGATATCCGAAGCCGGTCATTTCACGAGCTCGCAAGTAAAGATCTGATCTGGCTTTCACTTGTCATCTTACCGAGACCAATGTGTACTTGGACATCGATATTCATAGATTTGCTTCCATCCAGCCACAGGGCTGGGCTCTCATGGCCGTGATGTTACCGAGAGAAGATCAACTCTCAGTCAGCCTTTCAGGTTCAGAGGTTCAAAGTTCTCCGGTATTGCTCTCGCCGACGAATCCTGCCCGGCGACGAAGTGAATGAATGGGACACGACACAAGAAAGATGTGTATAATCAAAAATACATACAAATTGCGATGACAAGAAGACGAATCACAGACTGCCTTGAAGTTCTAGCATCACAGGACAATGATCTGATGCTCCCCAAATCTCGCTTCTAATTTCGCATTCGAGTACCTTCTCGACCAAGCGTTCACTAACAACAACTGTTGCGAATCTGAATAAGCAATTTATATGAAATGATATGCAACGAAAAGAACATACACATATCGAGTCTCCAGCCGAGTCCTTTCTCTCGACACTTGAAACGATATGAGAAATAAGTGTAGTGACGCAAGTCGGGATTGCGCTGTCGCCAGACATCCACCAGTTTCCCAGGCTGAGGACCATCAGCTTCTGATGTTTCAGGGTTCAAAATGCGCTTGAACGCGCTTGTCTCTGACTCCGTATAGCCTGGTGTCTTGTTCCAGTTGCGCTTCGGGTTGGCAAGATCTGAGAACGGGAGGTATAAGGGCATATGTCAATACTTCAGAAGGTCTCTTACCCAGTTCCGTAGGCGCGACATTCAGATCGCCAGTCCATATGACAGGCTTAGTGGCATCCAGTTCCCTGAGGTACTTCTCGAAGTGAACATTCCATTCCTCTTTGGTAGACAAGTTCTAGAGACTTCTTAATTTATTGTTTGGCGTGTGTGCGATCGAAATCATACTTTCAGCTTGTCACCAGCGTTCGGTACGTACGTGCCTACCAACCATAGGTTCTCAAATTCCATCGTGACAAGGCGACCTTTGACAACCTCGTTCGGTGTCGGATGCGAAGGAAGAGCATAGGACACATTTTTTGGTTCTATTTTTGAGAATATCGCGGTTCCGGCTGACGTTCGGTTAGTTCGAAAAGTCTGAAGAGAAATGCCACCGAACGTACCGTAGCCTTTTTGTTCAGAAATGTTCCAATAACGATGTGGGAACCGGGAGGTGAGGACTGGATCCACAGGAATATTATTGACCTACTGGCTATGTGAATTGGGTCACGGATGAGAAGTTATCACACGGATATACTTTTGTTTCGGTCAGAATCAAGATATCCGGGTCTTCAGATTCAATATAATGCTTGAATCCCTGATACCCACTTGTCAGCCAAACAGCTACTCTTGCAAGAAAATCAAGAGGCCGCACCTTCTTTTGGCTAGCAGCTAATCCACATACATTCCAGGTAACGATCCTCGTCACGTTTTCGCCTTCTACTTTGCTCTCCGCTTTCGGAGGAATGACAATATTGACGGGTAATACAACGTTCGTTGGCTGCGCATTTGCAGAGCTGGTGTTTTGACTCTGCGACGCGCTTTGCGACTGCGACTGCGACTCGGAAAGTCGTGATTTTTTCGACGCACGGGAGCGCTGTGACTGGGATTGCGATTGAGACTGTGAGGCCGGTACTTCGTCGCCTGAATCCTCTGCAGCGGATGAGAGCGGTGAAGACGCTTTTCGCTTCGCTTTGGATGAGGTGGAGGCGGTTCGTTTTGGGGGCATTTTCTCAGATTGGGTTGGAAAGATGAGATCTCTAAGATGTAGCTTGCTTGACGAATTCGGAAACCTTAGGAGTTGTGAACGTTTGCCTATAAAGATGATTGAGCTGAGCGCGAGAGAACGTAGGCGCATACGATGTCGCGACGCGTCTCGCGATCGGGAAAGTTCGGTCTATGAAATGGGAGAACTGCCTAAAGGTTATGAGAGGCTACTGATGGATCCCTCCATCTGTTCCGGCTAGTATATCGGATAGTACACACGCCTGTCACGCGTGAAAGCGGGGTTCGACTCCCCGGCCGGAAGTTCTTTTGTCCTTTCACTCTTTGTTCCTTCGCACCGGCATCTGTCTTCGTGGCACTTTTCGCGCCTTATCTTAGCTCTGCGGCTTTTTTCTTTTGCAGTTCTGTGGTCGGCCTAGTATTTTGCAATTTCTAGTGACCACTCTCATCCAATCTTCGGAACTTTATCAGCAGAAACAATTTCCACAGGCAACTTTTGTAGTCATGTCGACTCGTAGTAGGTATCTTTTGCATTGAAGGACGGGTAACCTTCCGGGTTCTTTGATATCACGCTACGAAGCTAATAGCTATCCAGTCATGAAGATCTGCACAGTCAAGATCTTAGATCTGATCGCGCTCTCCGGACACGTGTTGACTTTCCTAGAGAAGCTGTCGGTGAAATCCGTCCCGTTCTTTTGGTCGCGAATTGAACGTCTACTTCCCCATATACTACAAGACACGCAGACCCAGACACTGGCCACTGGCTTTGACCTATCGAACAACTACTGGCAAGGGAGAAGGTCCGAATTTTCGCCGCTGTGACATTGAATAGGTATCATAGAGTCCAAGCAGGTCGAGCCAAAAGTTCACTTCCGGTCCAAGTTCCGGAACTATATCTTGAGAAACAGATCTGACGCCACTATCTGCATCGTGTCGATTATGGCCGAGCATGTACTGATACTCCCATCAAGGAAATCAATTGGAGGAGAAGGTGGAAGGGTCTCCATGGTTCGGACATTCCGCAACAGGCTTAGGGTCACGGTTTTCAGACTTGCCGCGGCGTCGGACGCAGAGTCCGCGTGTTCGATGTGCCTGTCCGATAGGGCGGTCCCTGGCCCCTGTAAAATTCAAGACAGCCATAAAGAAGATATGTACAGAGGCTAACCCTAGGCCCTCGTCTTTGCCCTACTATGTTTTTCGCGAACGACCCATCTGCCTACCGGACTCGTCTAATAGTTCATACGTTGATTCCGACGTTCGTCCTCCCAGTTCTAGTCACTACCCTGTTCCTTCAAAGAGTGTACCCGGATGTCGCACTCCTGTTTCTTCTAATCGCCCAATTGTTCTCGATTCCGGCTTGGGGAGCTATCACTGTCCGCTATGGCCAATACCAACAGAGAAAACTGGCAGACAGTCTCAACGCCCAGATTATTCCAAGAGTTCGGGGTCGATGGCCCGGAAATCTCGACATCATGTTGAACATGATAAAGGCGGCGAAGGAGAGATACCTGCATGATCCTTACGAAGATTTATTTGAGGAATACAAGTCGAACACCCTTAATCTGGGATTTCTGTGGGGTGACTTCGTAGGTGCCCATGTGCTGTGTAATGGCCACTGATTCACGCGAGGATGGACAGATAATCACCAAGGACGAGGAGGTCGTCAAGTACGTGCTTACGACTGGGCATGACCATTTTGGACATGGGTCCCGAGTAAAGGAGATACTGTCCGTCTATGCAATGAGATCCGTCGGCAGTTCAGGCTAATCTTCAAATGCAGAGCGAGGTTTCTTGGTGATGGGATCTTCAATAGTGACCGCGAAATCTGGAAATTCCATCGTTCGATGACTCGCCCCTTCTTCCTCAAAGAAAGGATATCAGACTTTGAGAATTTCGAGCATCATACGTCACGTACCCTTTCGGTATTGCGCGCTCTGGGGCCCATACCTATTGACGTCCAAGATTTATTCGGTCGGTTCACCATTGATGCTGCGTCTTCTTTTGTGAGTATGTACGAGACACTGTGTCTATTATTTACTCACAGATTTTCATTGGCACGTAGCTCTTCGGCTCCAGTCTCGAGACATTGTCAATGCCCCTACCGAAAGCTGGAGAGGCTAAGATGGGACCCAAGGGATCATCAGCATCCGGAGAATTTGGAGACTTTGCTCAAGCATTCGAGGAAGCCCAGCAAGTAGTAACTCTGCGAGCTCGCTCAGGGAATCTATGGCCCGCAATTGAGTTCTTTGGGGATCGGCTATCGCCCTCGATAAAAGCTATGGATAGCTTCCTGGGACCAATGGTAGAAAATACGTTGAAGGAGAATCGGATGGCAGCAGCTCGAGGCGTCAAGAAGAGTACTGACGAGACAAATCTGCTAGAATATATGGCGGCGAATACCGATGGTCAGTAAGCTCCAATTTGTTTGAACTCACATCTCTGATCGTGTCAGACCCTAAAATAATCCGGGATGAGTTATTGAACATTCTGCTGGCCGGACGCGATACTGTCAGTTTCCAAACGTCTTCGAGACTTTTCTCTTTATGTCGATATGCTCCAGACCGCGGCTTTGATTACTTTCACAGTATATGCCCTTGCGTTGCATCCTCACGTTCTAGAACGAGCTCGGGAAGAAATTGTGTCTAAATGTCCCCCAGGCACTGTACCATCTTTTGATGATCTCAAGACCTTCAAATACCGTGAGTGAAATCGAAGCGGACCTTATTCTCATCTAATAAAAGTCCGTAGTCCGAGCCGTCTTGAACGAAGTCCTTCGCCTGTACCCGCCTGTGCCTATCATTTTGAGAGCATCTACGTCGGGTGCAACCGCGATCCCAAGAACGACGACCGCAGATGGCACGCTTCGAAAGCCATATTTTATTCCATCGAAAGCAAATGTGGCATTTTCTTCTTTCCTTCTGCATCGTCGAAAGGATCGATGGGGACAGGATGCCGAAGAGTTTGACCCGGATCGTTGGCTAGATTCGAGGGTGGAACATATGGTCAAAAATCCGTTCATCTTTGTTCCGTTCAATGCTGGTCCTCGGATAGTGAGGCCCGTCCAAATTGGGTTGTTTGTGCTTGTTGAGAATCCTCTTTTTTAGTGCATCGGTCAACAATTCGCTCTCAATGAGGCATCTTTCTTCCTAGTTCGACTTCTTCAAGAATATGATTCCTTTGAACTGACACCAGAATATCAACCCGAGGGCTCACAGCCGCCCGCTGGGTGGTATCGGGGGAGAGGCAGAGCGGCGGTGGAGAAAGTCTGGTTTGCCTCTGCGATGACACTCTTTGCGAAGGTACGCCTGCAACACATATATCTGTATGATATACATCCTCAATTTCCATCTAGGGAGGGCTATGGCTTCGTTTCGGGAAGGCGACGATTTAATTCACTGTGATGTTATCGTGATTGAAGACCCATATTATGTCGATTCTACGAGTACAAGAACGAGCGGTGTTTGACGAATAACGATATCTATACGATTGAAGGCACGAACGACAGAGCTTCAGACTGCGTCCTTCTCCTTCCCCACATCCAAAACCGCCATCTCAATCTTCTCTGGAGCGTTCGTCTCCGGTACAGGCGAATCGACCTTGGTCTTCTTATCTGTGTCCTCTATTCTTGATAAGAACATCACCAGCGCAAATGCAACGACCGCCCAAGGAATCAACGACATGAACGCCCAACGGGTTCCTTGTCTAAAGGCTTCTCGGACATGGAAAGCGACATCAGGAGGAAGCTCATCGATCACTTGAAGCGATGCAATAGATCCACTGGAAAGCTGTGACAGAGATTGTGCATTCGCTGGGCTCAATGCTCCCGAGGCGATGAGTTCCGCCAGATATCGGTTGATCCGACTATTCATCACGGCCGCGCACAAGGACAAGCTGATCGTGCCACCCAAATTTCGGAACTGAGGGTTATTCGGTCAATTGAAGGTCGCACTCATTGAAGGCTCGGAAATGGCTTACGAAGAGATTCAGAGCCTGGACTATTGCCACTCTGTTCTCTGGTTGCTTGAACTGCGCGTGGATGCTGAGCGGCCCGAAAGTCAAGCCCACACCCACACCAGCGAGTACCATGAATCTGATATGGACATGAATAAAGGCGTGTCTGCAAGAGAGAAATAATCGAATACCCGTTGAGTTCTCCTTGTTTGTTGGAGTTGATCGCCTCTGAAATGAGTCCTAAAGCAAGAGGAAGGATGATGCTCCCAATCACGATAGGGATCTTAGGCTGGCGTAATTTTCTCATCAATGTCATAGCGACAAAGACTCCAGTACCCTAACGTAGGTGGTGCATTAGCATTGATCAGCGAGAAGAAATCGGCACTCACTATGCCAGGCGAAAAGAAGATAAGGTCAACGCCGGCTTTAGTAGCAGATTTGTCCGAAACGATCTATTTAAGAAGAGAGACTAGGTTAGCATTTGCAGGGCCAGAAACAAAGGACGTACGGTGAAGAATATTGCCACGAAATAGAAACAGACAAACATAACCATTCCTGCCACAAATGCCGCATATTGACAAACGAGCACATCCAAGTTTTGAAAGACGGGAACTGGCAACATCGGGACAACGCGAAGGAAGGCTGTGCCAGATCCTCCTTTGCTTTCGGGGCCGTATCGGTGAAGGCACCATTCCCATACAAGACAGGACATGACAAGCGAGCCGCCAAGAGCAAAACAGACGATGACCCGAGGAGAACTCCATGCGAACGTTGGACCCCAGGTCAAAGCCAACAAGAATAAGATAACGCCCGATATGAATAAAAAGGCGCCCAGGAAGTCGATTGAGAGCAATTTCTCGGTCAGAGTGAAATCACGTGGAGGGATTCCTAATCTTTCGCTGATGGCATGAGTCTGTGGTCCTTTCAAGCGTTTTCCGAGGAGGAAGTAAACCAGGATCATGGAGATCACGGAGCAAGGGAGGCTAACGAGGATATGAGAACCGAGCAGGGTGAATGTTATGAAATACTGACTTGAGAGCGAACACCCAGCGGTATGATTCGGAGACCAGTGCCCCTCCAACCACAGGACCCAGGCTGTAACCAGACGCGTAAAGAATCAACAGCATCGTGCTCTGCCAGTTGTTTTCATTCAGAGAGCGAGAATCTGCCATGATGATGCGGATGACCTGTCGAACAGTCAATATACTAATAGCTGGCCGACATGAGGTACTCACACCAATGAGACCTCCAGCGCCAACACCGGCTACACCTCTACCCAGAAGCATCATTATCATGCTTCTTGCTCCAGTGCTCAAGGCGCTCCCCAGAATGAACAACAGAAGGGACAGTTGAATTCCGATATGGCGTCCGAATGCATTGGCGATGGATGCAAAAATGGGAAGGAATACGGTTGAAGTCAGAAGATATGATGTTCCTATCCAGCTAATTCAAAGATCAATCAGGAGAACCTCGTGGGAGAATAACAATCCCATACCTTTGCAGATCAAGACGATTGAAGCTAGACTGGAATGAGTCAGCTCGAGGTACTTGACGCGGAAATGGAACGTACGGCAATATGTGGCTGAGCAGTAGCAACAACAGTGTAGTCCAGAGTCTCTAAGAATATTGGGATGGCCAAAGCAGCCATAAGGCGGATTCTGAACGGCCATCCTGAACCTGTGTAGGGGGCGTCTTGAGGCGTGTCGATAGGAGGAGCTCCGGTACCAGTAGCTGTAGCACTAGAGGCGGTTCGTGATAGCGAGCTTGGTTGAGGTAGCACCTCTGAGGACGGCATAGGGGATGACATTCCGGATGCACATCTTCTGGCCTTTGTGCAGCGCTATATAGCGTTACAAGACACTCGACTCGCCCATGATTGGATCGCAGGACAGGAATCCGAGTCGGAAAGGAATTGGTTGATGGCCGAGGCGTGTCATTGGCCTAAATTTCGAGGTCTCCAGGCGCCTGTCCGCGAAATTTTGGCCATGCCCGAGCTCAGAAATAAACCTCGGGCATCACTTTCCGAGCCCGAGGACATCGAAACCGGTCATTGTGCGAGCTGAACGTAGCATGCTTCGTTACTTTTATGGATATAACTGAGTTCTCGTGCTTGAAACACTTGAGAAGACAATGTCACACTCTGAACATCATAATGGCCTTCGTCCACATTATTGCAGGGTGGCAGAAGACAGCGCGCAAGGACTGGATTCCCAGGAGGAGCTTCCGGGAAATAAAAAGGTTCTCAGAGAGGCGGGATATAGCCAAGAATCAAAGTTGACATGTCGTGTCAGTGTAGGACAGCTGGCGCACCCAGACCTTGAAAAGCAACAGAATGGAAACCGTCGAAGGAAGCTGATCCGAAGTCCGAGTCCGAGCCGCGAGCTTCAAGAGCTGCTTCCAGTCAAAATTTTCTAAAACGCTCAGCTTGGTTCAAAATTCGTTCGGATTCGACTATGCGACTGAGCGTTCACAATGTGAATTGCTTTAGGCAAAATTTGCGACAAAATATCTTCGTATCGAGCCGAAGGATGCCGGGACATCCACTCATCTACGTCGGCAAATCCTCCAAAAAATGACCAGCGCTGAAGGACCTGACTTGCGATGAGGGCCACTGCGCCGTGATGGACAAAGATGAGTCACTAGAGGATATGATGACGGTCTCTGAGTTGGTTCTGAGTAATGTTGGTTCACGGTGATGCCGGTGGAGCAGAGGCAATATAATAACGGTCAATATCCACAATAAACACGATGATCCAGATCAAGTATATAATGCTGACACAGTATCTCGTAAATGAGTCGCTCTGAACGAGCCCTAACAAGCAGTGGCTCAGCGATGAAGCAGATGGAGGCTATGCTAGTAACACACTAAGCAGGAAATGATTCATGCGTGAGCCAGTAATGAGCCCTCCATGACGCACCGATATCGCGGAGCAATGCGATACTACTTATCTCGACTCGCAATGCACGGGTAGTCCCTGTAACTATCCTATTCAACATCACATTTCTAATCTGCGAATGCATCGTATGGCATCTCGTCGTCCGAATCATCAACCAGCTCCTCAGGCTCATCTTCGCTTTCCGAACCTTCTTCATTTTCATCTTCTTCATCGTCCTCGTCTTGATCCTCCTCCTCCTGCAGTCCTTCAGGAGTCTGTGTGATCGGGGTATTCGAGGAATGATCAGTTGGGTTGGGATATTCTTGGCGTGCGAGACTTTGAGCAGGATCGAGATGACCGGGCCCTCCTCCGCGATAACGCATCATCATGTCTCGATCAACGTATCTACTAGAGTAGTCATTCACTGGCCATGTATTAAATAATTCCGAAACAACGCTCACCTGTTAACCATGAAGCCATTCCAATCCCCCTCCACATCATAGCAACAAGATTCTTGAGAATAAACAGGGGCTCGGCCTTTATGAAAACTGGGAACGATATGCGAGGCTCGGATCACATCAGCGGGATCCATGAATCCGAAGGCACCTGGTCCAGAGCTGTATCTTAGTGTTTGGTAGGGTCGGGTCATTTGGCCCTGACCCGACCCGACCCGACCCCGAACCACCAAAACCCATGGCTGTCCCAACCCTGGGTTGCGGGTCAGGGTCAAAGGTTTGAGCAAACCCAGACCCAACCCAAGGTGACCCAGGCCAATATATAATATATTAATTATTATAAATAATGATTTTTCGAATATAATGTGTCATTTTGAGGGCACATTGGTCCTCCCCAAGTGTGATGTGAGGATGGGTAAGGCAATATCAAGCTTGCTTAGCATATATACAAGCATCTGTCACACTTTCACTGTTACTCTTGTGATTTATGGGTACTATAATCTCAAAATTGAGAGATCTAGCGCAGTGTAGAGGTGTTATGTTGCAACGGAAGTCATTAATCAACAAAAGACATCATATTATGGTGTTTGGAAGTCATTTTCTATGCCTTAGAATATTTAAAATATTTTCTATCTCTGACCCAAGGTCATGACCCTGAACCAACCCAGACCCAACCCAGACCCAGCCACTCGGGTCCGGGTCAGAGCTCTGACGCGACCCTATTCTGGCCCAACCCAGCCCGACCCGACCCATCCAAACACTACTGTATCTGATTGAGTCATAGCACTGATTGACTATCCCGCCAGCCGGAGCATCTGTATCCCGTTCCAAGAATCGCACCCATAAAAGGTCGAGTCGCTTGTATTCGGAGGGCTTGACTGATTTTCGACGGACATTGATGTGGAATATACCTAGGACTTGCGCGTACGAGAAGTCGTCAGATAGCCTGTCTTGTTCAAGGTCTTTAGCGCGGAACATGATGTTGCACCGATCTGAGTTTTTGTTGCTGATTTTGTCTGCAGATATTGACAGAAATGGTTTGATGGAATCAGTAGACCTTCGCATGTCGTACGTCGTATAGTGAATCCTCAGTGTCTTATGGCAATACAGTCGATTTTTGTGAATATCCAGGTCGCCGTGATCGGATGTATCGTATTGCAGGCGGTCCAATTCGTAGACAGTGTTACGGACTCTTGCTGCGATGTGGTCCAATAAAAGTACACGGAAATCCTGCAAAACATTCTTTATAGCACTTCAGATTTATGGCCAGATGGAGACACTGACGGTGATTGCAGGATCCTCGCCACGACCCTCTATCAATTGCGAAAGCCGAACAAAAACTTTCTCATCTTCTGCGATTTCGAACCGCATAACAATTGCGTCATTGGGCTTGATCTCTCGCGATTGTTGACGGTTGCGTGCACGAATCTTTCGAAGCCAAGTGACTTGACCGACGCGATGTGCGATGATACGCATGACTTCGTGGAGAGTAACAAGCTTGGCAATTTGAGGTTCGATATTCCGGTTGTTGGTTCGAGGCTTCAAGTCCTTTCGTCCTCGATGACAAGCTTCGCCCTGGACTGAGAGTCAGCGAATTCACGATAAAGACATGCAATACATTCTTACAATGCCTGAGGTATATGAATCCACTGTTCCGCACAATCTAATCGTTCTGGGGTAGTCGCCAAGAAAATGAAGTTTTGGGCGAAGAAGCGTATATTCGACTGGCTTGCGTTTAGTGACCGCGGTGTCAATAAGATTACTACCCTGAGTATGTTGTGTCTGAGAACGGGCCTGAGTCTGCCGTTGGATCCGCTTCAAGGTTCTGGATATGCGAGCTTCCGTCTCTGCTGGGGTCTCAACTGTTTGGAAGCCGGGGGAGGTGACGTCGGCGAAGTACCGGAACGCCTGTCCGAGCACCCGTGTAGCGCTTTCAAGGTCTGATAGGGTTGTCGTAGTGTGCAGTCGCAGTTTTGCCAGTGAGTGCCAGTCAACGAGCGCAAAGAGGAATCGAGAAATGGCGGTATCGTGAGGTTCCGGGAACAGGCCCTTAAAAACAGGGATTGCAACCTACTGCAGTTCAATCCAGCTCACTTAGTAAAGAATCAGTGCCTACTTGTAGGAGATCCTCGTAGTCTCTTGCAGCCAATCTCTTCAATTGGGAAACATTCGCTCGGAACTTCCGGATGGTGTAGTCGCCAAACGGTGGCACCATTCGATATCTACACATCGATAAGTAAACAATATGTACAAGGGACATTTGACAGACCTTGTATCGAGCTCATAGACCATATTTGCATCATACGAATACAAAATTCGGATCAAATGTGTGAGAACCCCTTTCCATTCACCGATCTCAAACTCGTGCAATATATGAACCACTAAAATGGCAAAGTAATCGAGACCATATTCGGCCAGCGCCTCAGAGAAAGCATTCTGACATGATCGTCAGTGACATACAAACAGCAGACGCGCCATGCACACCTCAGTTGGAACCAGAGAAGCTGCACGCAAGAGATCTTCGACTTTCTTGCTGTTGACCGAATAGCCTTTCTCGTACACGAGCTTCCGAGCTTTCCGTATGAGTCGTCGACGTTGCTCCGTGTCAATACGGCGTTTCTCCTGTCTGATCTCTTCGTCGCGTGTAGTACCCAGTAACCGAATTTCGTCCTTTTCGACTTCGCATCGAGGGCAGCAGCAGAACCCATCCTGTCTGATTGTGGCTAGCAAGACTCTAGAATAGATTAGATCACTTAGATACCGCTTGTAAGAGCACTCACTTCTCGGGATAATCACCTGTATATGTAATGACCCTCAGATATGCTCGTCGCATCTCGCCATCCGGAAATTTCAAAACGATCCCGTGGCGATAGGCGTGCCTAAACTCGGGATCGGCGAATAGCACCTTCAAGACTGCGTGCATGAGTTCTCGGCGACAATGTGTGATAAGCGGCTTGCTGCCGCCACGTCCATTTCGATGCCGGCGAATTGTATCTTGCACATCATCGGGCAGCTGAGAACAGTTTCAGTTAATGCTATCTTGAGTTCATGGATTCAACGACGTACAGTAGGGATGTATGCAATATCATGTTCAGCGTGCATTTCCGGACGAGAGCGCTCGTATTTCGACTGATTGCCAACGAACATATACATCGGCCAGAGCTTTTGATCCCCAAACTGACACAGCAATGTGGCATCCGACCAGAATTGAAGGCCAAGAACCACGCGCTCTAGATCGCAGTCTGGTTCTGGCGGCAATTGTTGGACGTTTTCGTATTCTTTGATGAAAGCATCGGACGAGTAGAGCTCGCCATATATGCGCTCGGGCGGATTCTCGGGCTGATCAGAGTGCAAGTATTCGCGGAAGGGATGGAGATGGAAGTTAATGGCATTAGGATCGGAGGAGATGACTCTGCGGACGGTGTCGACAATGCTCCGTGATTGCAATCCAGGAACCGCATAATCGACAGCCAGTGGAAATGATGCCTCCTTCTTCTTTGGCTTTCCCAACGGGATGGAGATAGTCACACTTCCGGAGCGCCAACCGTCTGATGAAGAGAATTGGTCCGGATTGAATGCAATAACTCGTTGGCGCAGGCGATCGAGATTTGCAGGCACGTCCTGTCCGTGGAAGTCAGGATCGTGTAGGACCTCCTTCACCAACTTCAACTCGCCACGATTGCTAGCATTCGTCCCTCCGTCCAACCAATGTTGTCGTGCAAATAGAAATGTCGAATAGTTTGGAAAGGGCTTCAAAGCGTCTTTGAGTCGCTGTTTCAAAGTGTTTGCAGGCTCGCCATCAGAGGGCGGAGTTGGCGAAGACGTGGGAGATGGGGGTGGAGTGATCTCTGGAGGGATATCCAAGTCCGGGATGTATAGTGGACCGTGTCAACAAAAAAGATTTTGACACGCA
Organism: Sistotremastrum suecicum HHB10207 ss-3; assembly: GCA_001632355.1. Classification (NCBI taxonomy): domain Eukaryota; kingdom Fungi; phylum Basidiomycota; class Agaricomycetes; order Sistotremastrales; family Sistotremastraceae; genus Sistotremastrum; species Sistotremastrum suecicum. Next base: position 331 of record KV428072.1, on the reverse strand, counting down.
CATGCACTTTTCTACGCACACAGACTGAAAATTTCCTTTTTGGGACATCATTTTGCGCACACATTGTCATATTCAAATATATTTTGATTTTTTGGGCCCAAAAATACTTAAGTCCTTTAAGTGTCCATGTGTGTGCAATTTCACCACGTGTGCGCGTAAAAAAACCATGTGCGTGTTGTTGTGTTGCAAAATACACACACATGTACTTTCCACACACAAAACTTAAGGTACCTTAAGTTAAGTACTTAACTTATTAAGTCATGTGTGCGCAAAAGTGGTCTGCGTGTGTGGAAGAACCATGTGCGCGTTTTGTGCAATCCAAAAACACACA